>NNCF01127382.1:161223-174756 GCA_002313205.1 Laupala kohalensis
CTTGGGTCCTTGATCGGAATTGACGGGATGGTCCCTCGCTTGTTTCCGAAGAGTAACTTAGTTTATTTCCCCCTCACGTCGTCATACGCAGTTTGCAACTGTTTTTTTTGACAATAAAATTTATTTATTTGTTTGTATATTTAAATTCTTTTTACATCTTATGGTTTAACTTCCAAGATTATGTTTTTCCTTTTACGCATTAGACACATGAGACGGTTTTGTATCACCCCTTCCTTTTAAAAGAGCACAATTTCTTACTTTTCCTTATCCACCAGAATTATTTGTTCTCAGACAAAAAAAAAGAGTGTATGTCCTTAGAGTGGGGTTGGATTTGTTAAAGTCTTGTACGTCGTACAACGTAATTACACGCTCATGAGCAATTACTCCTAAAATTTAGTTTTTTGGAAAAGAATACGGATGTTGCGTGCATACTCGGTTTTGAATATTTCATATTAAGTTTTCCCTTGCCATGGTATTCATGTTATATCACATTTTCTTCAAACCTAGGCTAAGCACTTCGTTTATGATCGAATTAATTCATACTTCCGTACTATGACTTGTTCTGATAATAATTCTAAAGGATCCAAGTAATTGAGACAGTCAGTTCGAAATAATTTTTCGAACTGTATTAATATTTTTTCACTCATTTTTGCGAAATGCACAGTAATAAAATATCTGATGGAAGTAAAACAGTTTATAGGAATATAATTTTATAGAAGGACGTTGCAGTTCAGTGATTCAGTAGAATAGTATGAGACAGCAGGCGCATATTCCCTTCCTCAAATCTTGGTTTTATTTACTCGACTCATATTAAATCAATTCTCAGATAATATGATGAAACTACAGGGAAACGACGCAATCTTAGAAGTGTTACGATATAGTTGTCTAACAACACAAAAGCAATGTATCCTGAATTCGTGTTGGGTTATATAACGACAAAGGACACAGCGTGCGGTGCGAGAAAGAGTTTACGACACATTCCGAAAACTTGTTTTTACAACTTTCACGTATTCTTGAAGTTTAGTATGTCAGTTTAAGACTATTATGGTCAGAATAGTTATACTAGTAAAAGCCATTTCAACGTAGCGCCTGTAACATCGAGATGAATTGATTATATAAAAAATGTTGATAGGTTATTTTTAGTTTGATTGGCATTACAAGTCGTCTGGATCATAGAACAACAAAACATTCAAAGACGACATAAAATAAATTATCCACATGAAAGACTAACAGACAATCCATAAAAAAAACATATTGACTTTGCACATAGAATATTTGTACATACTTATCTCTTCATTGACGACTTCGCCATCTATTGTTTGTCTAGCAGCACCTCTTTCATAGAGAGGCAACTGAAATTGGTTTTAAACCATTTACAGGAGTGGAGCATGTCTACGGCTTTCGATTTCCAGTACCCAAGCCATGCTGTATGCTTTTCTGTAGGATATAAATCTTCATAATGAGCCTGATCTTTTCCTTGGGGATCAAAGTCTTCCTTTCATTGCCACCGCAAAATTCCTGGATCTCACATTTGACCGCACACTAATTGCCGCAATCACATCCGAAAACTACAATTCCGATTTAATTCATCCCTGAACTTCCTTCGCTGCTTAACTGCATCATCATGGGGCGCAGACCGCACTTACCTTCTTCGTCTGTATAGAAGTCTTGTTCGGTCTGTATTAGATTACGCAGGATTGTGTACGCCTCCGCTTCACAATCGACACTCAGACCACTTAACAATATCCGTCATGCAGGAGTCCGCATTGCAACTGGTGCCTTCCGCGCCAGTCTTATAGAATGCTTACTAGTAGTCTCTGGCAAACCATCTCTTAACAGAAGACGTGATATTTTACTTGGATCTTGCGAAGTGAAACTGATGTAAATTTCAGATCACCCTACTCGCTATCACATCCATTCCCCCTAATTTTGTTCATATCACGCTGCATGACCTTCGTTACCCCGCCCAGCGGGTGTCCCCTTTAAACATCTACTGGAGGAACATGGCATCATACTCCCTCCTCCAGTGAAATACCCAAACTCGCTCGCACAACCTTGGTCCTTCATGTAACCAACCATCGACTTTCGTCTCACTCAACATTCAAAGCAAGACACTCCTGCTGCTGTATATCAACATCACTTCGGAGAACTAAAAAACCTCTATTTGGATCGTATGTTCATATATACTGATGGCTCAGCAAGGAATAATTCCGTTGGTGCTGCTTTCCACTGCCATAGTGCCACCCGTTCTTTTCGCCTCCATTCCTTTTGCAGCGTGTACACTGCTGAAAAATGTGCAATCCTTGAGGCGCTGAAGTTCATTCAGCTATTTCAATAAGGCGTGTGGTTCTATGCAGTGACTCTATTAGCGCTCTGTAGTCAGTGTCTTCACTGTACACTTCTAACATCCTTACACTGACTATTCAGAATCTAATAAGCCATCTAGTAGTTCAAAATTTTAAAATGGTCCTTTGTTGGGTTCCTGGGCACGTGGATGTTATGGCTAACAAAGAAGCTGATGAGGCAGTGAAGCGGGGAACACAGAGGGCAGTCCTTGACCTTTCGACTGTTCCTACGTCAGATTCAAAGGTTGCCATAAGATTGTCTCTTCTTGAGACATGGCAAGCCGAATGGCAAAATTGCACCTTCAAGGTGAGGAAGGTAAAATACTCCGTTATAACCTGGTCGCCTTCATCTACTGCGAATAGACATGAAGAAGTAATCCTGACACGTCTTCGTATTGCCCACCGCTATCTTACCCATGGTCATCTCTTACGTTGTGAACTTCCCCCCCCACCATCTGTGAGACTCGCAATACAACACTTACCGTGGAACACTTTCTTTTGGAGTGTCTCAAATATAGTACCAGCCGACGAAGACATAATCTACCCAACAGTTTGGACATTATGCTTGGGAAAAGTGAACCGATTTTGATTTGATTTTTTAAATTCCTCCAGGAATGTGGCTCCTGGCAACTTATTTGATCTTTATTTGTATTCATTACTCAAATCCATAAACGAATCGGGGCTCCTCCCACAAGTTCTCGGGAGGGTTTATACTTAAACCCTTTTTTCCTTTTCTTTAAATTTACACTTTTTTCCTCTCTAAATGTACTTCTTTCTTTGTTTTCGGTTTTAATAATGTTTTAGCAAACTTTTGTCTCTCTTTTCACGCTTTTTTAAGATTTGATATATTGTAATTTGATATATGGAGGGTTTTTAGTGCGTTTGGTTGATTCATTCGGTGCGCAGGCAGAATCATGTTTGCTCCCCTTAGTGCGTAACAGCATTTTCCCTACCTGTACAAAAATGTTAGGACTCCAATGACATCGATGTCGGCGAACCGTAAATCCCTAGTCTTCACCCCGTCCTTTATCACCGGATTCCGTCTATTTCTTTTGATGTTGCCAAAAAACATTCCATATGTTTTTCCCCGGCAGCAATTCTAGACCTTTACGCTGTAGACCCTGAATGCCATGCTTCAAATCTTCAATTCCTTTTTGTTCAATATGTCTGCGCGAGTCTCCGAACACAGTCATATAAATGTCATCCGCGTACGCGTTGGTCACCACGCTAAAATCACTCATTTGTTGCAGCAATCCATTTATGAATACGTTCCACAGCAATGGAGACGTACTCGAACCTTGAGGACACGCTTTGGTGTTTTCTTTTATTATCTGCATACCTCCTATTCTTAGAAGCGTTTGCCTATTTGTCAAATATGACGATAAAAGATATAATAACTTCCCTGGAACGAGCATTAGTTCCAATTCTCGCAACACCTCACTCCACCGTACATAACCAAAAGCTCACCGAATGTCAATGAATATCGATAGGTCATATTTTTCCTTACGCCCTAAAACTGCCACTGTAAAGTCGTGAAGTACGTCTTCTGTCCCTTTCGAAAGCCGTATGTCTGTTGCATAGTTTTGCTGTTGTCTCCAGATGTTCTGATATCTTTATCTTTAGCCAGCAATCCAGAATCGTTGCGAACGTCGGCAGAAGAATAATAGGTTTGTATGAGCTTACATTTGTCATGTCTCTGTCTCTCACATTCGGAAAACTCCTGAGTACTCCGATTTTCCATTCTGTTGGAAATATCCCACGTTTTATGCACTCATTATATAATTTTAATAAATATGTCTCATATGGACCCCAAGTTCTTTTTCTCCATCATATGAGTTATTCCATCAAAACCAGGAGCTTTACCAGGTATTAATCTATTTATGAACTCGGCGAGTTTCTCCTGTGTCGTACGTGGTTCTTTTACTTCTAGATACCCCATTGTCCACTTCTCTGTTATTTTATCCGGTAGCAAATCCTGCATCATACGTTTTTCACGTTCGTCCCAATTCTTTGACATTTCTCCCTCTCCGTCGCAAATTCCTGTCCAAACCATTTGTCCTCTTATCTTGTTATTTGCTATGGCATATGGCCCTTCCCAACAATTTTTCGAGAGAATCTTCGAGATACTCTGTCCAATGTTTTCGTTTTTGTTCTCGTATTGCAATCTTGTACTTCGTCCTAGCAATTTTGTACTGTTTAGTTGTTCTGACACCTCATGTCCCTTCAATTTTCCCTTCCGGTATCTCCTTTGCTAGTAGATACTAGTAGCGCACTGTTTATTACAGTGCAATTTTTCTGAAATATAATGACGTAAGCAGTTTTGCGCATATGTAAGAAGGTGGTATACGGCCAGGGACGATTATTTTATTATGTGTACTTCTATTACACATCACACTGTCAATTTGCGTTACGACATTTAATACACTTTACTAATGTAATGACTTATACTGCACAAATACGAAAAAAGGGCTGATGTCACTCCCCCTATCAGCAGCACGTTGGGTCTGTACATTGTGCTATGGAAAGGTGACAAACCTGACCTATTACCTCTCAAATGGAACATGTGCTCCACACGTAAATCAAGTTTACGAAATGAAATTCGAGCATCGATAATGTGCTAATGGACGGCGCAAGTTTTGTGATGTACGCTTAATTCCATATTATTAATGGTTTGCTAATGCAGTTTTTGGGGGTGTAAATTTAATAGATCGTTGCCGATTTTTCATTTAACCCAAAGTTACATAGTTGGATACGTAACAGTTTTAGCAGGTCCACCGCTCCCGGAAAACTATATCGCTGACATTATTCAAAATAGAAATATTTATTCATAAGTTAAAATTATTTATTGTCAATTCTAGAATAAATCAAATGCATCAAAAAGTTCAGTACAATCATCACAAGTAAGTACGATCAATAATTGGAATTATTGATTCCCCGTAATGGAAATCATTTAGCAATTATACGCATTAATTTTTTTTAAAAGAGGAAAATTTATGTCTCAAGTATATAATATTGATTGATATAATAGTTGTACAATTAAAAAAGTGTTAAAATTGCTTAAGAACGTATCTCAATCAACGTCATGTCCCTTATTATATCGCAGTAACGTTTCTCCGCTGTAAGCCTCACTGTATGCTTGTGGATTCCGACGTACGTCTGGCTTTGTGGATGGAGAAGCTGCTGTGGTGTGAGTAGACTAGGTGTCCATAGTAGAGGAAGGTTAAGTTGTGCCAACCAATAAAATACTTTCACAGGTTTCTAAGGTTTTCGACGGTGGGGATTTCGGTGTGAAGAGTGTGCATGTTAGAAGGTGCAGTTTGTAGATACGCATTCACTGGATTTACTGAAAAAATGCGATAATAATTTTATGTACTTTATAGAAAATGGGTTTTCAGATATAAAATATTCCAAGTAGGACCGGAAGTAAAGCTTTTTTTTGTTGCAAAATATTTACGTCCTGGCAACAATAGGCCATTTGTTAACAATTTGGATCTGTCAAAGATTCTTGAAATAGAATGGAAAATAAGTATTGCATAACATACGTCATGTCAAAGTCAAACTGTCCCAGAACAGACCGCGAAGGCGTTCCTCGAGGCACGTTTTTTGGCCTCGGCACAAGGAGGAGGAAATGTGGCGAGCACCTCGCTCCGGACGCATTTGACCTCAGTACAGGCTTCTTTGTTTCTCATTCTACAGCAGTTGAGAGTCAGTCTGAATGTTGAGGTGTGTTCCTACTCCACCAGGGATTAAATCCCGGACATCCAGCCAGCAACTCAGCACTCTACCAACTGAACCACGCTGGCTCCAACTTGTATGTCTAATAGTGACTTCCTTGATTTGTTAAGAACGTTCACCTCAAATGAATGGATTGACATCATAGTGCGGTTCTCTCTGAGATAACCCATGATATGCAGTTAATCATTTCATGTATTCAAATACTTCGTAGTTGCAATATTTTTTCAATTGCACAGATGTTGCTTTTATGCGTATTTTAAACCAAGAAAAAACAAACAATCCTCTAACATTTATCGATTTCGAACTAAGAGCAGAATAACAGCGCATCCAAAATTTAGACGTTTCCGTATATACTGACGGGGAAGGACTGACCTAACTTTGCCATGGAATGAAGCCTTCAGGCGCAACGATGTCCTGCTCATTCGTTTTTTGGCATTCTCAAACATTTTAATATTGGCCTCGAATTATAACTAGCCTTAGTAACAACCTGAATTCAATATCTACAACCGTTTAGGAGATTCTTACGTGATTGTTCTTAGGAATTTCGTGAAAGACTTTAAATTAATGCAAAAGGATTTATGTTTCGTTCGAATACAAATCACTATAACATAACTGCTGATAAGCATGTTATATTATTTCCAGATAGCAATACATATGTTTGTACAAACAAAGTCTTTTATTTGGCAGCAAATTCTCCCATGCTCTCAAAATTGCAAAATGCTCTTGAATATTGGGTTACATTTAACATTAGTTAAGGAGCCATCCATAAAGTATGTACTGCACCCTGTAACGGGGGTTTGTGATATCGATAGTGTTGGGGGTTTTAGCGTTGGGATTACGTCACCTTTGTGGTGTATGCTGTCTAGGATGAACCTTTTTTTAAACCTATTTCGCCATGTACTCCACCGCTCCATGAGAGCACTAAGTAATGACCCATGAAAACAATGAAAAGGGGTAAGTCATATCGTTCAAGATTCCTAATGTAATGGGATGTTCAAAAGTCAAACTGTTCGTAGATTCGTAATGTAAGGGGATGGTAATTTTTGCGTTACTTAATTTGTGGATGATCCGCAACGGAATCTTCTAGACGTTTTGTCACAAATTGCGGGTGCTAAAGAAGCGTGTGTAATACCTGAAGTTATCTTTAACATCTGATTAGTTTTAATAACATTCAGTTCATGAAATTAGTGAGTATTTTTACACTCATGAAATTTATAGTATATTGAAGATACATTCCTGTCGCGCAGTCGCAGTGCATTAAATTAAGTTGAACTGTTCTGTTCGGAAATGTATTTAACAATTTTTACTTTTAGTTAAGGTACATGGGAATATTTTGTTTTAACAGTACTTCATTATTATCGGAGTACAGCTCGGTCATGCAGGTGTTAACAACATTGCTTTTCGCAGGGTTGCACGTGGGTGTCGGAGCCGGTTCGCCATGCCCACATTGGCGCACCGCTGGTGCTGTATTGTGGCCCTCACAATAACAGCTGCTGCCATTAGCTTTGGTTCCGATGTCGTGGACACCACCAATGCCGCGTCGTCCCCTGCCACCGACGTCACCGCCACTTCTCCGGGTGAGTGTCTGCTGAGCGCCAGCAGCGCTCGTTTGTTCTCAAGCAAAACAAACGGCGATCGCCTGCTCGTGGCTGTGGCAGGCCAGCTCCACGGCAACGAGGGAGAGCATGTCTGCGGCAGAGAGAACGAGGAGACAGATGGCTTGCGAGAGAAATCGGTCTACATTCCTCTTATTTGTATAACTTAACTGTGTGTTTGCGATTTGTTTAACCTTGGTGTGTTGATTGAATAAGTTTATTTTATAGAGGTATAGGTTTAGTCGTTTTGAGGTTTGATTTTCTCTTTCTGTTTTCGTTTTTCTTTTCTTTGAACTTGTCTATGTTACTGTAGAGCCGTCCATGAATTATGTAACGCAAAAATTATAATTTTTAAAAACATCCCCTCCCTAACGCTCTGGTAACAATACTTCTTACCTCCCTCCCAATAATCACGGAACGCTATCCTACCTCCCCACCCATTTGAGAATTTGTTTTGTTGATTTTGGGACTAATTTTTAAACACCGACTTTCTCGTTGCTCTGTGCACTCACATGAGCGGTTGACTTCATGTTTGTTGATTTTTGTCTAACTGTGATGTTAAAATCGTCCTTTAAACGTACTATATAAAAGTTTACAGTAAGTAAGAGCAAGGCTATCACCCTCCTAACTCACCATAAGACAATGTAACAGTATAATAAATACCTCCTCCCCCTAGGGTGCGTTATGTATTCTATGGTCGGCTCGTGTGATGGTGTTGCATTTTGGAGTAGAACGCTAACATTTGTAATGATTCTTCACTAGAGTTCAGGATATATACTAATGATATCAAACGCAATGACACACTCATTACGTGAACAAAATGTTTCTGTGCCATAGAATTTCATAGCACATTGGACCATTTGCTTCTAGTCGACGGTCGTGATCTCATTGGCTCGCCACAACTGAACGCAATACTCGTACTACATTTATGGTATTGTTGTCTTCCTCACACGGTTCATGTAACATTCACTCATTTGTAATCAAGGAGTTTGAGAGGTCATTTCCTTGTTAATGCAATATCAACAAGTGCTCAGGAATACTAATCTCTCAAATGATTTGTCTTGAATAAAACTACCTTTGCCATAAAAAGTATTTCAACATAGCTGAAAAATTTCGACAGAAACTGGAAATGAGCATGATTTTATTAGGAAAGGACGAATAACCTTACACTGTTTTTCGACTTTTTGCGAGAAAGATTCTATCAATTTGAAAACTCATTATTGAAGTCTGGTTACGAAAACATAAGCAAAAAACAACAACAACAACAACAACTTGCCCGCCCATTCTCCGAATAAATGAACCAAAGAAAAAGAAAAATTTGTCTCATAGTGGTCAGAATAATTATTGACATGTCACTTATTTAAAAACTATTTGACAAATATTTTCTGTGTGAATATATAGCAAATAAAGAATAATGCGAAGAAAAAATATATTCACGAAATATGTCATAACTTACGAAACGAGTGACGCCGACGGTCAAATAGCGTGTTCTTTATGATTATTCACGTGATGATGGATTGTGTACATCATAAAAATAAATGATATCCAGTCTTACCACAAGTTTGTTATGTTGCGTTGAAGTATTGAAAATAGTAGATTCCAAACGTTACTTTATCCTTATAACTTGGGAGCCTAATACCAAATCTTGAAGTTACGTGATGCAGTAAGGTGTCAAGTATGTATGTTGATTGATTCTTTTACCTTTCATAATTGGGACAAGATTTTTTTTTTTACTGGGGTTTTAGGGTTCGCCAAAGCCTAGGTCATTAGAGTCCTTTTTGGGAACAAAACGATTGGCATTAATTAAATAATGAAATGTCTGTACTCTTTTGAGTCTTCTTCATTTTTTGCTGTTAGCTATGACGGAGCGACTACAATATACATACAAATATTACATTTAAAACGACTTTTGCTCGGTCTGAACGGCGAATATCGCTACTCAAGCTCGAAACCAACCCTCAAATTATTTATCGTCTTGTTGTAGACCATCATAGTCAATTTGCCAAAGAATCAAACTACAATTTTTCATGATTCACCTTATTTTCCGGCGATATTGATAAATTTTTTGAGAACACCGTAATTTACAGGATGTCTTGTAAGCTCTTGAGGTGCTGTTTAGAAGTTCTCATTCAGGAAAAATGTACATTATTTTATATTTTTAATAAGGTCTGTTTTTCGAACAGAAACTGTCTGACGTTTTCCCAAGTATGCATAGGGTATCTTATTATGAGAGTCAAGTTACACTAATTAATTCTCTGGATTATTTACCTTTCGTTATTCTCGCTAATGAAGCCTGGTGCAGACATTCTATTGTCGTGGCACACGTGGGTGTGACATGAAAATGTTTCACGTTCCATACATTTCTTGCTTCTAGCTTACCGAGAAATGGATCGTGATATATTGCTCAACGTAGCGTAGTGCTAAAATATACAAATATTTAATGCTACTACATTAACTTCTTAGCATTTCCGAATAAGGCGAATTTATGATACGAATTTTACAGTCAGGCTTATGAGAATTGTACTGAATTTTATTTTTGATGCGTAATCGTGACAACACACATTTATTTTAAAACTTATTACACGATAAAGATTATATATTTCTTCAAAATACAGTTAAAATTTTGCTCGCTCAGTTATGCGCATTAGTTTCTTATTGGTAAACACGGCACTACTACAGATAGAAGCTAAAGATACCCACACATAACACATCATATTCTTAAGTCAATCTTCTTTATGAAATGACAAAAACATTATTACTCATTACTTTGGTAGAAATTTGGATTCCACGAAGTAAAAAAGAAACCTTGAAAAATTACCTACACTAATGAAACATTTCCCGTTTGCTTCAGTACCCTTCCGCATATAACGTAATTCTTTGAGTGGAAAAATATGTTAAGCACTAAGAGACACGACTTGAGAAAAGGAAAGCTACCCGTTCCCACATCAAGGATTCTGACAAATAGTCACTTTATGGATATAGTTTTTGGAAGACGTGCGCAGAATAAATTCAAAAAATTTTCAGAATAAATTCGAAAAATTCAAAAAATGATTAAAATACAAAATAATAATGGGAATTAAGTTACCCGTTCGTCAAAATTGGAGAAATGGACAGACGTGTGCAGAAAGATCGCGAGAAATAATTGTAAAAAATCCATTTCCGTATCGCGAGTCTCCAAAACACATATTTCCATCAGAATGTCCCAGTCGACAACATTTTCACGATTGCGTTATCCTTTCCTTTTTCTAAGTATATGAGTTGGTATTCTAGAAATAACTCTTAATCAATTATATTATTATATGCATTACATTTATATGTAGTATACGGTACTAAGCTAACATTATCTTCATAATATTGTTGACAAAATAATTTTAATTTTAAATTTTCGTAATAAAAATGTCATAACAGTATGTAGAAAATCATTCCCTACTGTATGGCTTTGTTAGTTAATTTACAAAATAGAACGAGAATATGTTGAGTGAGCTATTTGTTACTGAAATTTTGTAACGTGAATTCTCATGTTATCTTGAAATACAGCTACATAATGTATTTACTACAATAAAACTGCTAACAGCTTAAAAATAGAAAATTCTAGCACGTGAAATCTACTTCCTCGTAAGTTTGTATTGAGTAAACTGTGCTCGTAATAAATATTATTGAAATGAAAATTTACATATTAAATAGCTTTTATGATTGATGTTTAACGGACATAAATATCACACCATTTGTTATTTTTATTTTATTCTGTTAAACATTAGGATAAAGGAAGAAACTTTTATTGATTCCACAAATCACTGTTTTCGAATTATGAGTTTTAAGAAAGTCTTTATTGTTGCAAGTTTTCTTTTAAGTGGCATGCTGTATTAACACCAACAACTTTGGTTATATTTAGGAATTTTAATTGAAAACGCACGTGAGAAAATTCCGCGTTCAAACGATAACTAACTACATCACATGAAATGGAGTGCATTATTGGCTCAAATTACAAATCCGACCATGGACCCACCTAACGTTATTGTCACAACCATAACTCAAATTAAGCCTAAGTTCCAGCCCGTAGAGACCTATTACATTCAACCGGGGGTTTTTCAGGTCCAGGATGTGAGGAAAGGAGGCCAGAGATGAGAACAAATTAATTAATTATTTTCATGTTGTAGGCAAAAGTTATAATTGTTAATGTTTTGTCCTGTAAATGGGAATAGTTTGACATTATACATTTCCTTCATAAAATTATTTCTCGAGGCATAGATAAACACAATATAATTCAATTTCCAAATATATTCATCATATATTAAATCCGATGGAGAAAACAATCTACACATCTTTCTCGTGATCTTCTAAGATAAATAATAATTTAGATTAGTAGGTTTCACAATTATAATTTTGAGTCTTGGTTTTCCGGGAGTCGCCGCGTCGAGGTATTGAAAGCCGACGTTTCGGCCATCTAGCAGTGACCTTCTTCAGGGAACTAATGCTTTGGCTGTTATCTGACTCCGGTCGCGGAAACCTATCGCTCTGAATTATAATTTTATCTTGACTATATCTTTCTGTTATTAATCAGCATTTAATAGAAATTTGTAAGAAGCAGTTATTTCATGTTAAACCTGTTTTAAAACATACAACATATTGGAAATAATTTTTTTTCATTTTAATTGTATTATACAACCCGGCTTATCGACCTTTTGGCCATTATCTGGGTTTTATCTATCTCTTTTTCTATCAAGATGTTATATCTGTGTGTTCTCTTTGTTCCTATATCTCTCTTCAGTTCCACCGCGAGGAAGTGGGGAACCCCCTACTATCTAGCTGTACACTCTCTTCATATCCATTATTGTATTAACATATTCTTCAAATTTCCTATATATTTTCTCCTGTGCAATATATTTGGTCCAATTCTTATCACTATGTATTCCATGTTTCTTTAGCTCTTATAGCCATTGTGCTCTTTCTTCTTCCACGATCTTACAATTATGTAGTACATGATTAACTGAAACTTCCTCTTCATCACATATACACCATTTGCATGATGTTAGATCTCTTTTATACGAGTAGTTCTTGAAATTTCCATGATCTGTTAAAATCTCATATACCGATGGTGTTGGAAGAAACCACCTCCAATTTGCATGGCTAAACTTCACATCCGTTATGAATCTACGTGTAATTCTTCCTTATGCGGCCTTTTCCCATATTATATTCCAACAACCTATTGTAACAACTCAACCGCATTTCGGTTACAACACGCATTGATTACACGCCCCCATTATGGTCACGCCTTCGCCCTCGAGCACTACAAGAACTGATGTATTCTGGATTTCATACTCGTTCATTCTTACAACAAACACGCGCCATCTTCGTGTTTACATCACTAGCCACGGCCCTCTGTATACAAGAATTCAAAGTCAAGGCCTACGCATTTCAAGGAACAGTAAGTTCACGGATGACGCCACATGACGTACTGACATTAGACCCAACTACGTTTAATATGTGTGTCAACGCTCACTTGTCTTCTCTTCAAGTTACTGCCAGGCGACAAAATAACAGTCAGAACCACTACCGCTATCCTGGTGAATAGCCGTCCGGCTCACGCTCGCTGATACGAATTGATTGATCATCCAAGTATTTTCGCTGCTCAAATACGTTTTGACGAGCTCACTACTTTTGATTATATCGCTGCAGTTCCGAGCTATTGCCACAAATAAGCTCCACTTCGCCGAGATATTCCAAACTTCTATCTCGACGAAACTTCCCGTCGCGTGCCTTCCACGACCTGGAATCCGCACGGGAAATTCAAGTCTTCGTTGGAAACGAAGGCACCTACTCAATCTACGTGGACCAGAAGAAACGCTGAAGCCACAATC
>NNCF01127382.1:174905-200996 GCA_002313205.1 Laupala kohalensis
GAATAAAAGCGCTGGTCCATTCTAATAAAGCATTCTGAGACCAAGTGGAATTTAAGACGTTTATTTATTTAACTGAACGAAAGGGGATATTTGACCGGAGTCGCTCAGATATCCACCCTGCGGGACGTTACACTATTAATTCCCTTCCATCCTTTTGTTGTACTGTTCCCAATTGCACTGTTCCTCCTCTCCGTATTTTTCCTCTTACGTAATATTTGTCAATTTCTAAATCTACTGGCATTACTCCCAATAACACTTGCAATGCTATGGTTGATGTATTCTTGTACATACCACTCCAGGGCAGAAGACATCTTCTTAGTATTCTACTCAATTTTTTTTCAATGTGCGTATGCTTACTTTTCTCATACCATGCTTCAATTCCCTATACTATATGTGGCCTGAGTGCTCCTTGATATAATCCCACCAATTGTCTTGGTCCTATTGTAGCTTTCCTAATGCCAACACTTTGTAATTCATTCATTACTTTTCTTATCTTTTGATTTATGTACGCTATGCGACTTGTAAATGTTATTTTATTATCAATAATTTTGCTTAAATACTTTATTGTAATTACTGGTAAACACCATTTTTGAAAATTTAATAATTGGATCTCTTCTGCTTTTCCCTCGCTGCTTTAACCCGAATACCATTCCCTCTGTTTTCGTAATTGTTAATTTAATTACTGCACATTTTTTCTCAAATTTATCTAATGTTATTGTACTATTTATCTCTAAATCCTTCCGACTATATGCCTCTACTAATATGGCTATGTCGTCTGCATAAACAATAATTTCAATGTTTTCTTGGTCAATCTTTTCTAGTACAACATTAATAACCACCTTCCAAAAAAATTGGGCCGGTATGACTGCCCTGTGGACAACCTTGCCGCAGTGTACTGATTATTTTTTCATTACCCATTTCTAAATTAACATTCCTGTCTTCCAGATACGAACTTATTAACTTTATTAGTTGCAATGGTATAGTTCTCTTTTCCAATTCTGTTATTATCGTGGACCATTGGGCACTGTCAAACGTTCCTTGAATATCGATGGATACAAGGAGTACATATTTTGATGTTCTTTCTTTGACCTTTCTTAACAAGGTCCCAACCGCATCCTGTGTCCCTAGTCTAGCGGTGAAGCCGTATTGGTTTGCATGCAACTTTCGTTTTCATTCTTTTTCCAATCTTTCCGCTATTATCTTGTCTAAAAAATTTCCTATTCCAGGTAATAAAGTAATTGGCCTGTACGATGTGCTAACTTGTTGATCTCTGTTTCCTGGCTTTAAGAATAACTTCAATAACCCAGTTTTCCAACTTCGGAGAAAATATCCGTAACTGGAGCAATTTTGGAAAATATTCATAATTTCTTGTCTGAGTATTGGCTTCATTTTCTTTATCATCTCATTTGTGATACAGTCATAATCAGGGCTCTTGTTGTTTTTTACTCCAATACCTCTTCATACGTTATTTGTTCTTCATTACTTGTCTCCACATACTCATATTCCCTGTGTTGCATTATTTGCTCTATTTCTCCAAATATGTCCTGTGTCAATTGCTTACCCGTATCTCCCCAGTCAGTTATTGTATCTCCCTTTTTAATTGTTTTCCAAATCGTTTTCTTCTTGATTTTCTCCCTCCCTATCACATATGGTAAACCCCAAATATTCGTTGACATGCTATCTGATACAAATTGTTCCCACTCTGTCCTTTTCTTTTTCCTAATTAACTTCTTATATTCTTTTAAGTACTCTCTATAAACTTTCCTCTTCCTTTCATACATTTCTGTTCTCTTCTGCATCCTTTTATCTCGCTTTTTCCTAATTTTTCATACCCTCTTGGCTTCAGGTAATTCTTTGTTCCACCATGTTTGTCGTCTTCTGTCCCACTATCTTTTTGGCACAATATGGCTCTACTATTCTCAGTATAGTTTGCTGCAGGTTTTCTACCCGCTGATCTGTCTTCTTGATCACCTGTTTTCTTATATTTCATGCCTATTTGTTTTTTCTGAAATTTTCCTCAATTAGTTTTCCTATAATTTAATCTTCTCCTTTTTTCCCTGATTCATATTTTCTTTTTCTTGTATTATTAACATTATTGTCTTATGATCACTTTCGATCTCTTCATTAATCTCCCAAGAAGTTATCGTAGTCCATTCATTTCTTCCCAGTAGAGTTAGATCGATTATAGATGTACCATTTCCACAATAGTAGGTTGGAATATATATTAATTATACTAAGATCTTTCTAAAAAATTATCTTCTCTAACTCTTTTCCTCTCTTGTTCTCTGCATGATTTCCCCACAATGTTCTAATCTCCACGCAAATATATTACCTGCCCCTCGTATCTGTCTAATATTTCTCTTATCACACGAAAAATTCTTATCCTATATTACGTATACATTTACTACTATCACTATCTACCTATGTCTTCTTCTACTACACAGATGACCTGTACATCCTTTTTAGTGTATTATTTAATTTCCATGAAGTCTAATTGTGTGTTACACATTAGTATCACTGTTCGTCCTCCATAGCAATGTATACATCTCATCCGTATTGGTAATAATAATATAATAATAATAAATTTATTGTCAAAAAACAGTACAAACTGCGTATGACCACGTGGAGGACAATAAACTAATTTACTCTCCGGAAGCAAGCAAGGGACCATCCCATCAATTCCGATCAAGGACCCTAAGGCAGAGGTGGATTCAAAATTTCAGCAGAAGTTCCTAGATAAGATGAAATGTTAGCTGCGAGTTATAATACTAAAAGAATATGTTTGTAATTTCAATATGTTTGTAATTTAACGCAAAAATTTTACATGTACAAGTTATTATCGAACTATAGATTATTAAAACACGCCCCTAGACAAAGCCTAGAGAACCTGTATAAGAAATCCGCCTCTACCCGAAAGAAAACCGGAGCAAANCCCGACTTTACACATTATAATCACTCCTTCCATTCTTTCTCCTACAATTGATGCAAACTTGTTTGTCTCTACTTTGCAATCTCCCTGGTCTTGTTATTTTCCTCCTCAATGTCCACAACATTGATCCTTCTCTTTACAATATTCTGCCAAATGGCCAAAACGGTGACACAAATAGCACCGAAGTGGTGGGATAAACGTGTCTATTATGTATGATCTAAATCCAATATAAAATTTTCCTACCTGCATTATTTGTCTATATAACGCACTTTCCATTTCTAACACCCGATGTTTTATCCTCCATTCTTTCTTCCCCATCTTTTTAACTATTCCAACTGTATCCCTTTCCGTACCTCCATTCTGATGTATCAATTTTTGTATTAACTCCCCTACTTCTTGTTCATGCACATTGTATATGATTTCGGGTTTATCTGCCTTGGTTGCTCTATTTGCAACTTCCCATGCGATGTTACAATATTTCCTACCATTCTACTCGTATTACCCTCCTCCATTCGTAATAATAACTTATCTCCACGAACCATCCTGCAATCATCTATCTTGACTATCTCAGGTGTCTTTTCTAGCAGTTCATGTACTTCATGTACTATATTTATTTTTCCAGTTTCCAGACTTTTCCCCACCAATATTACCTTTTCCTTTTTACTCCGCCTTCGTTCCACTTCTGCAAAAGTTCTTCCTTCTTCTTGCTCCTCTTCTTCCCGCTGTATTTGTCTCTCGTGTGCATTCTTCTACCTTTCTTTTCAGCGCCATTGTTGTTATTTCCATTTGTCCCTGTATTCCTCTTACTTCCTCTGATACTTTTTCTTGCCTTTCTATCACTCCCGCCTGTTCTATGCTGCTTAGTATCCTATTTACCAATTGCTCTTTTTTCCCTGTTGTCTTTTCTGGAACAAGTTACAACTTTCGTCTATTACTCCTATTTGTCTTTCCTCCATGTCTTACAAGTCATGTTGCCTTATTATCCCTAAATTATCGACTTCTAATTTCTTCCCTATTTGTTTTATTTGCTTCTTTGCTCCCAGGAAATCCTCTGTTTCTCTTATCACCTTTTTCAATTTTTCGTTATCTTTTCTATAGTTCCCAATTTTTCCACAATTCTTTTAGTCCATCTTGAATCGATTGCTGTATCATAGCTGGTATTTTTTTTTTAATTTGTCATCTTCCGTTAGTGGCTGTAACTGATCATCAATTCGTCTTGCTTCCAATTTATCCTGCCCTGTTTTGCGCTATTTACGTGTCCTTGTTGTTATAGTAACTCCATCATCCCTTGTGGTACTGTAATAGCTACCACGTGTACCCGTCGGTATTTGAGTATGACTCATCGTCTTTAGTTCTATCTGTTTTCTTTCTCCATTGCTTCATGAGGTATTCTCCCCTGCATGATATTCCGTTTTGTGTGGTTTCACTATCAAATAAGTTATAGGGTTTAGTGTGTTCTTATAGAACTTTTAATTGTATCTACTTTTCTAAGTTTTCTTCTGAAATAATTTTTTATTATTTTTATTCTGTGCCTTCAATACACATTCAAGGGTCGTACCGAGGTAAATAAATTTTATTTGGTGACAATCGGGGCAGTAGTTCAGTAGTTATAGTTTCTTTCTTAAACTATTTGTTTCCGTAACACGTGTGTTTCCAATATGGGGATTTTGAGCTGATCAAAATGTCTTAAATTTTATATAACTGTATTCTCTGTCTTTGTCTCTTTGAGCATGCTCATATTTTAAAAATTTTTACATTTGTTTTATACAATTTTAATGACATAATTTTAATGTATTATTATTTTGTACATTCAGTTGTGTACATATTCTTCAAAATTTGTACTGAGGTAAATAAATTTTATTTGATGTCAATCAGCGCAATAGTTCAGCAGTTATTGGTTGTTTTCGAAAACTGTACGTTTCCCTACTATGTGAACTTTTCCAATATGACGGCTTTGCACTGATCAAAATGTCTTAAATTTTGCATTTGCCCTCTTGTGGCCCTAGTAAGCTCCTTTAATTCATAAGTTATACGTCTCTTCCTCTTTTAAAGGTATAAAGTTCCATTTCTTTCAACCGCAACACTAGTTACCTTCCCTTAACGCGACATAGTACATATACTTTGTAGAGACCAGTGCCGCAATATGAACGCAGTTCCGGCGTATAATACCTAATTATGTGTGATGATATAATAGTCAATTTGTCATATATGTCTAAAAATTTCTAAATTAATATCTCCGGTATTTTCCAGTAGAAATTCCTGTAAATTTGAAGAAATACTCCCCTGCCCTTACACTTTTACGCTGTTATCTGCGTTTCTTGTACATAGGTCGAATTATTTATGTTGCCATGCACTTTCAAAATGTAAACGTTGTCGCCATTATTCACATGTAAGCAGTTTGGTCTCTTTTGACCGATTTTCACCAATTTTTGGCACACAGGGTGGTTTTGCGTCCCCGTCCTATTCGCATATGTTTGATGGCAAAAAAACTCTTCTGAAATTCACTTTCTAACACACTACGTACGGAGCTGTTGCAGACGCGTCCGTTCGATTCCCTAATCTTAGCTACCAAATCAATAAATATTATGTAGATTTTCTTTACAAAAGAAAATGAGATCTAATAAAGAAGGTCTTCAACAGGACAACTTTGTAACATCTTATTTATGTCTCGCTTTCGCTCGCTGGGTGTTTTACCTCCATTTATCTGTGTTGTTCATGCAACCTTATCTGTGTGTGTTCAATCCAGGGTGGAGTTTCGCTTCACTCATTGGGATTTTACCCCCGGACATTATCTAGGGTTGATTTATTTGCAAGTTCACCCGTGGTGGGGAGTTCTGCCCAGCGTTGAACTTCTCTCCGCTACAACGTGTTCCGATATCTACTACTGAGAACGCCGAAGTTATATTTATCTGAAACGACAAATTAAATCAATTTCATAACTGGCAGAGCATATGTTTTTTTGCATAATGTTCTGGATAATTAGTTTTCTTGTGTTTTCAGGGAAAAGTTAACTGCAGATGCACGTTAAATATCTATTGAGGAAGGAACTGGTATGAGATAATTTGCAGAAACAGAATTCTAACTTCGAACTTCGTTTACAAAAAAATTTATGAAAAATATAAAGATATAAAATTATGAACCCCAATAACAGGATGCACTATTCAGATTCCACAACTGTCTCATTAATGAAGTATAATTTTGAAACTGAACTATTCTTACTGCTTTTCAACGTGGTACTCGATTAGTATTAAACGATCAAAAATATTTATGTCCAGACAGCAGTCGTAACGATTTCAGCGAACCTTCAGTAGTACGGGATCAAATGTACTGTTGCAACCGCTGCTGTCATTTCAACCTCTTATCACGGTATGAAATGTTAAAACTCCCTTACAGTTCTTTGTTGCAATTGATTGTGTTCATCACTTTCTTGGATCTCAGATTAACCGATAGTGTATAAAATAAATCAGCAAGTAGTTAAACGTCTGCACTACTTTATTCTATTATACTGGTATAGAAAGAGTATTATACTGGCCCACATTTACAATTTCACTTGGTTGAAAGAGGGAAATGAAGATTCTCATGCTCTTGAATTAATCCTTGAAGTGCGTTAAGGAGAATTATTTAAACATCGCGACTAGTATACACAATGGACCATTATGCAATATACAGTAATGATTTCTGGACAATTTATGGAATACAATTAAAATTGGGTTTTTGTTTTGTTGCTCAGCTTGCGAGTTTCGTGGATTGTGACGTAAATAAATTCAATGAATCATTATAAGTAAGCTTCAAATTAACGTACTCATTCTGAGTTATCAACTTAGTCTATCAGAAATTATGTATCGGAAGGGGAATATGTAAAGGATTTACACATTCTACAATATAGGTTCACTTAAAAAATAGCGAGAAAAATAGCTAACATACCTAATTTTTTTAAGGAGAAGTATTCCTAAATAACTAAAGATTTTCTGAGTTTGGCATAGATTCTTAGTTTTCAGTTCCAAAATATACAAATTAGTTTCAATTTTCTATACTGACATTGAATTAATTTCATCGTGGGTACAAAAAAAGGGATATGAGATTTTGACGAAATATTTGGCCGTACCATTATAAAGCATGGTACCATTTTAGATAAAAACATATTTTTTCCTATCTTTATCATATGTTTACTTTTGTACGTTTGTCTTATTAGAACTAAATATTTGCATAGCATTCATTGAGGTCAAAATAACTACGGCATGAACAATGGAGTATAGAAAGCAATTGAAAGATTACTGGCCTGTACACAAATGAGTAAAAAGAGTAATTTACACAGCAAGGTAAAAGTTGAACATGATATTAAATCTAAATATTAACTCAAAATAAGTTTGCACGATTTATTCTTTTTTGTAAACTTCGAAATAAAGTTGAATTAATTATTGGTATGAGGTCTAAATAATAAGTCCAAGAAGTTATAATTTTAAACGGAATTAATAAATCGATAATTCATAATTTCAAAATCTCAAATAACATTGATAGCTTTTTTTAATAATAGTAAAGTAACATTTAAGAACTGTTGATTCCGAGCGGTTCTAGTTCTGACAGTGGACAAGAATGTGGCGAAGTTCCTCCATTACATGTCGTGTTGTATCTGTTGGATAGCAGCCATGATGAGTTCTTTGTGTATCCTCTGCCTGCCGGCAGGCACAAAAATGTGTGTGAGGTTTGGCTCGCTGTGAGTCTGCTTCTTGTCTCCAAGACAACGCACGGTTGGGAGCTATTATCACAGTTTTTTAAGAAGTTTATTTCATGACATATAAACGCGAACATCCAAAGTGCTGTACACAGCAGGAGAGTACATACGGGGACCAACAGCCACCAAGAGGAGAGAATGTATTAAGAGTAAAATATAATTTTGGAAAGTTCTCTATGAGCGTATATGAACTATAGGCTACTTAGTATATGATTATAAATAAAATAGTTGTCGTGGTTGTACACTAACCATATAGTTTATGTTTTATATCTATCCACAATAAATACACAAAGTACACTTCTGTGTGCGTATATACTATATAGGGTATTAAATACGTGAATACATGTAAATGTTTGTAGAGAAACGTTCTATAATTCACATATAACACATTAGTTTATTCATTTTCTATAATTTTTTATTTTTCTCGATTTAATCGTCTTGACAGAGAAAAAGTCAATGAGAAGTACTTATTCATGAAGAGATCGTGCCTATATACGAATTTGTATATACTTGTCATATACTGGAATAAATTTCACGCGTCGAAAATTATTCAATTGAATATTTTGGCTCATGGTTTTTGTTAATTTCTATGCTTCTCAAGTTAGTAACATTATTAATATTTATTCCATTTAAATATTCAGTAACTTGAAAATTCAAAAGAGTATTGTATTATTTAAGGGAACAAAATAGTCATTGTGAAAATTAACACATCAATTGAATATTGCTTTTTGTGTATCTGCACATATTTTATAAACTATAAAGATACCAGTTCTCTCCGAGAAATTACGAAGCAGTACTTTCACGAGATAATGAATTACTCATAAAATGCTGTATATATTTCAACTAGCTGAGTACCCGCAGCTTTACTGGCGTGAATTCTGTAATTTTATTTTTTCTCGTATCCTCATTGGTATCAACTGAGAATGTTATTCATTAATGTTGGAGGTTATATAATATTAGTATTGGTGTGTACATTCACTCCCATATTTTCACTGATATAATTTTTAAAAAGTTTTCAGAAAACACTAATTCCCCATTTCACACCCATAGGGGTGAATTTTTGTTCAATCCTTTCTTAGCGTACATTGATTAATTTTTGTGTCACGCTCTTCCCAACACCCACCCCTAGGGAAGTCATGCATCTCATGTGGTCTAAAGGGTACATTGTGTCATTGGAAATACTATTATCTCAGAATGCACAATAACCATGGACGACCCTAGTATCGGTCTTCACGTTATTTTTACATCTCATGCTTTCCGCCTTCAGCTCCGAACAACTAATTTACTCTCCGGAAGCAAGCAAGGGACCAACCCATCAATTCCGATCAAGGGCCCTAAGGCAGAGGCGGAATCAAAAATTTCAGCAAAAGTTCCTGGATAAGATAAAAAGTTGGCTGCGAGTTATAATACTAATAGAATGTCAATATGATAGTAATTTTAAGCAAAAAATTACATGTACAAGTTATTCTCGAACTATAGATTATTCTGAGTATAGTGTTTAAAAATCATAAGAATTGAAATAACACTAAATTCACGATTTATTGTTACAATAAACACGCCCCTAGACTAAGCCTAGAGACCCGTATGATAAATCCGCCTTTACCAGAAGGAAAAACGGAGAAAAACCCGGGCCAGGATGGGGCTACAGAATTTATGTACACAACCGTGCCAATGTTGAGTACACATAAAACTAAATTAATATGAGCCATAAGACAACACAATCATGCAAGAAAATAGTTTTTGAAATTGTTATAAGTTGTTTAAAAAGTACTACAGCAATGGCGTGATAAAGCACAAGACGAATTTAACTTTTGTTAAAATCAATAAATTCTTTTACAGTGTAGAAGCACTGGTGCAGGAGGTAGTTTTTAACCGCGGATTTGAAGATATTCAATTTCATAATATCTTTTATATTCTTGGGCAGGGAATTATATAGAACGATTCCCGAATGGTATGGTCCCTTTTGGCAAAGAGTGGTTGACACTCTAGGGCGATGAATATTACTACTATTGCGTGTATAGTGTTCGTGAACGAGACTGTTTCGTATAAAGAAAGGGTGGCACTTCAGTAATTCGGTCTTAACAAACACGACTGTTTCATAAATATAAATGCAGGGAAGTGTTAAGATATTTAATTCCTTGAATAAAGGTTTACAAGAGTTTCGGGGGTGAGATTTACAAATTATCCGAACTATCCTCTTCTGAATTCTGAAAGTTTGAATACTCTGACCGGAATTACCCCAGAAGGTAATGCCGTAACGTAAATGGGAGTAAACGTTTGCAAAATATACGCAACGGGAAATACGTGGACTAACTGCGTTAACTAAGATTCGGAATGCGTAACACAATTTGCTTAATTGGGAATTAAGATTGTCAATGTGACAATTCCATTTGAGGTTGTCTTGAATATGGAGACCTAAGAATTTTGTATTTGTAACAGTTTTTAATTGTGTTCCGTTTAAAGAAAGAGAAACCTGGGGTAAAGATTTTGTGATACTATTGTGAAATGACATAGACACTGTTTTGTCAGTGTTTACAATGAGACGATTTGCATGGAACCAAGTCGAAAGGTTAGACAAAACTTTTTGAGCATTGGCGTGTTTACATAGTAAATTAGTGTCATCAGCAAAAAGAACCATTTTGCAATCTGATGTGGATGATGACATGTCGTTCACATACAATAAAAAGAGTATAGGGCCGAGAATTGATCCTTGGGGTACTCCGCAAGTAAGTGGCTTTGTTTCTGAAAGACAACGCTCAAGTATTTTATTTTTAGTATAGGATATTTTTACCTGTTGATATCTATCCTTTAAATAAGAATTTAGCCATTGATGTGGAAGTCCACGAATGCCTAAAGAATGCAATTTGGAAAGGTGAATTTCGTGATCGATGACATCGAAAGGTTTGGATAAGTCAAGAAAAACACCCTGAGGATTTTCTCCACGGTCAAGAGATGTGGTAACTTCGTTTAAGAAGGAAAATATGGCGCTTGTAGTGGAAAAGGATTTCCTAAAACCGTGTTGATCGTCAGAGAGAATGTTATATTTTGATAAAAAATCTAGAAGACGCTTATAGAACAATTTTTCTAGGATTTTTGAGAAAGTGGGTAGTAGAGATATTGGTCGGTAATTTCCAATATTAAGTTTGTTTCCTTTCTTGTGTAAAGGTTTCACTTTAGCTCTCTTAAATATATTGGGAAACACCCCTTCCGATAAAGAACTATTAAAAATATTTACGAGTGGATTTAATATAGCGTGGGACGAAGATTTAACAATAAACTCAGGTATATCATCTATGCCTCGTGAAAATTTGTTTTTTAATGAGCTAATGATTCTCATGACTTTACTGGCGTTAGTTTCGGAAGTGAACATAGAATTGGGTATGTGGGTGGATATAATTGGAGGACATTGATTTGGATATATTGAGTTCGTTATTTTACCAACTTCTGAGAAGTGAGAATTAAACAAACTTGCGATGTCCTGAGGATTTGACACGATCTTGCCATCGTTTAGTAAAGAAACATTTTCTTCGCGATTTTCAGAAGTTGACGTGTAATTGTTAACAATATTCCACATGGCTTTCATCCGGTTGTTCGATTTTAGTATATGCCTGTCGTTTTCCATAACTTTAGCTGCATAGACTACTTTTCGGAGAATAGTCTTATATTTACGAAAATAATTATGGAATTCGGGTGGCTGGTTATAGCGTTTTGAAAGATAATATAAACGGCGTTTGTTTTTTGAAGAAATTCTTATCCCTAGGGTGATCCATCTATTGTATTTTTTTGTGTTAATTAACTTGCGTTTTATGGGAAAACTAGAGTTGTAATGTTTTAGGAATGTTGAGATAAATACATTGAATTTGTCGTCGGTGTTTTGGCAATTGTAAACATCTTTCCATGTTTCTTCACGCAAATAATTTACGAATATGGATTTATTTATGTCATTAAACTCTCTTGTAAATTTGTAAAGGATTTTAAGCGGTTTTAGTGTATTATTAATAGTCAATACTTGAGCAAGGTGATCACTGTATCCGGCGATAAACACTTCAGAGAGATACGAGATTCCATTGTTGACTATAATTTGATCTAGCAATGTTTGAGATGAGCCGGAGAGGCGAGTGGGGTCGTTTATCGTAGTAATAAGGTTGAAGGAGTCGATAAGATTCTTGAATCGATTAACTGGTGAATGTGCAGAGTCGGATGTACTCAAGAAATCGATATTGAAATCACCACATATAACGATAGATTTAGTAGATTTATGTGCGATATGTTCTAAAACATTTTCGAAGTTCCGAAAAAATATGTCAAGATCTGATTGAGGAAGTCTATAAATAAACAAAACAACAATACCGGTGTCGGTCAGTTTAACTGCAGAAATTTCGAACACACAATCTACGCAGAATTTCTCGTAGCCTGTCAGTGGAGAAGATAAAATATCATTACAAACGTAGATACACGTACCTCCGTGGGGATTTTTGCCTTTAAAATTTTGCCGACAGTAAGAACTTGCTAAATAATAATTAGAAATGGCAGTATCGTTGATGTTGTTAGTCGAAAGCCAATGCTCTGTGAGGCATAGCAAATCAAATCGACTTTCGTGTACCAGAATTTCAATGTCTTTTTCAACCCTTATTTTACCCCCTGAGGGATGTATTTCCGTAAATCCTTTTTTAGCGGATGTCTACATCCTAAGAGGATTCTCTGCCAAATTTCACGTTTGTAGACTTTGTAGTTTCTGAGATTTCGTGTTTAGTCGGTGAGTGGTATTTTATATGCATGTATAGATAAAATACATAAACTTAATCAAGTATTAATTTTGTCAACAATAATTCTTAAATATTTAAACAAACTAATTTTGATCTCGTATCGTAAAATTTATATTTAATGCAAGTCGAAGGTTCAACAAAAATTAAATCCAACAATTTAAATTAGTAATTTTTATGGTATTACGTAACTACTATTTAAAAACTTATTGTTTCTGCTGTCAAATTTATATGATTATTAAAAAGCTTACCTTGGTGCTAATTCAGATTCTAGACATTGGGACCTCCTTCCTCATCACTTCGGGTTTAATATAACTCGAAGGATGTCCTCAGAGGATTTCCATACTTTAGAGATTTTCATGCCAAATGTGGATGTTCTCTAACTTTGGGAGTCACACTCTGTTTTGGCACACAGCCCTTTTCAAGGTTCACCTGAATTGTATTATCCCGATGTTACACGTGGCATTTTCTCCGCCTCGCGCAATGGGAGGTTCCCACGATCTGTCGCGACTTCTGAATTGTGTTGTGGAAGCCATTTGCTATCTCAAGTAATGTTGTACCTGATTTTCTTGCCAACCTGATGCTGTATTGTTTCACCAGTCAAGATTTAGCAATCATCTTTACGATGCAACAGTGGATGTGGAACACAGGCGTTCAGTTATTTGTTGGCATTGCTTCCAGGAGACAATTTATTGAACAAGTTATCTCTCCTCTTATACCATGAATTGATGTAATTAATTGAATGCGTCTATTTCTGCTAATAAGGCGAAAGAAATGGGTAGAAGTGAATGGAACGAAATGAAATTATTTTGTGAAGGAGAACTTTTCATACTTTTTTTTTATCATATTTTAGAAACCATTGTTTCCCGCTTTATCTTGATTAAGAATGTAAATTTTTACTTCTATTCAATTTTTTGTGCAAGTTTCCTTTTATCCTAGAGTTTTATATGGAACAACCATTCCGTGATGACTTAACACCAATTCAATTCTTTACTAATAAAATTGAGAATTTATCTCTAAAATTCCTACAATCTTATATTATCTTGAAATCCTCCTCGGGTTCATTCTGCACATTGAAGAGTATATAGTTCTTTCAACAGTCGTAAAACAGTATTTGGTATGGTTGGTTTTTAATTAAACGTATTCTATGAATCTTGTTACATTAATTTGGATACATATATGTAAATTGATGTGGTATTAAAAATAAGTCTAATATTCCAGATATTTTAATCAAATTGATTATGTAAAGAAAGGCATATTGGACAATGTACTTGAAGCTGTATTTTTAAATCCCCACTTAATCGTGTTATAACGAATTATAAGTAATCAGTATTTTGATTCGTAATATGCTGAGGGGTTTAATTCAATTTATGGAAGCTATAATAATATTATTCAGCAAGTTCCTTTATTTTTTTCTTCTGAGAAATTAAAAATTTATCATAGACACGTCTTCGCAAATGCTCAATAAATATTATTACTATTAACGGTTTTTAAATTACCATCTTACTAGTATGACCTTGTAGTATATTTTTCATCACGGTACAACGCATGCATACATCATACATATATTCACTCTCTTATTTCGGGTGTATACTGTCATGAATAAATGTCATTAACAACTGCAAGTGCACATGTTCTCAAGGGAGAAAGAGATGGCTATTCATCTCAGGTAAAAAACAATAAACAAGGAGCATCTCTGCATTTTTAAAGCAACCTGGGAAATCAGTCTGGACGCTTTCTTCGCGAGGCAGTCTAAAATGCAACCTATAGCTTTCTGAGTTTCCAGTTTGTTTGTTTTTCGCAGCTTTTTTTTCGACGATAATAAATAGTGTTCTACTGCATTACAAGTTAACTATTCACTTAAACTTTTATCAATTATAACTGAATTAAAGGTAGGTTATCAGGAGGGTAACGTGGCGAAACTCCTCTTTTGTCATATTACACAATGTTCTTGAAGCAGCTGTATTTTTGGAACACCGCTTAATCGTGTTTCAACGTACTATGACTTATCCTAATTTTTAAGGGTAACTAAATATGGTTCTCTTGAAATTCATTTCATCGGTATTAAAACATAAAGTAAGCTGAATTCATACACAAATTAGTCATAATTTTAGTAAGGATTTATTCTTCTAAGGTAAAATGTGACAGAAACTACGCTATTTGTGCAGGTAAATTTCATAACAATTGTGATGTAATAATAATTAGTGCGGTTCAATATTCATGTGAATTCAACGATTTTAATTTTTAATTTACTCAATATTCTATTAATATATCACAAGGATAAAAATGTGTGTGTTCCACCACAAAGGAACTCATGAAGTTCTTGAATGAATGAAAACAAATTCGAGCAAACTTGGTTAACAGAAATATCTGCTGAAGCTGTGGGGATGACAGGGGGATGATCAGTCATTTTTGAGTTCTCCTTGGGGCGAATAGTGTCCAAGTATGCCTCTGTAGTTGCTGATAAATCTACATGAAGAGGTAAGGGTGAAAGGGTGATATAAAAAAATATATAAAAACGACCGATATTATATTTGAATTCATAATTTTTAGAGCTGCTCAGATACATAATTATACTTCTGATGTCGTTTAGTCTGTGTTCATTCCACAGGGGGGTACGATACCCGTTGGATTGAAGAGTGACAGGACACGTAAAAATTATGAAAAACAACTAAATTAAGTGTCGATTTCACAGTTCGTTGAGTTAAACAGTGTCCGATGTTCGAATAATTATTAATTACTTCCAATGTGGTTTCATTCATCGACAATGTGTGGAGGATGAAATCTCTGGCACCGGTGTGGGAGGAGTGGGATGAGGGTGACATGTAATATATTTAGTGTCAAATACTAAATTGCTATTGCTTTTGGTATCGTTTAGATGAATAGTGACACTTGCGATCCCGCATGAGCACAAGTACAGCACTTATGGAGGTGCGATACACCTAGAGGGAGGCAAAGGGATCGATAGTCTAATTGGTATCGTTCTTGATGGCAGTTATGGTCGCGTTAAGTTGAATAAAAAGAATGAAATTTTGTTGAAATAAGTTTTGGGATGAGGTGGAACGGGCACCGAAAGAAAGCGGATGTCTTGTTTACTTCAATTACAGACACTAATCTGGCTTAAGTTTCATAAATTTTTAATTCAAAGAAATATTTGGAAACTTAACTATAAGAAAAGAAGAAAGCAAAAGACACGAAGAAATCGTGGTCAATTCTTCTTCTTCTTCTCCTCCTCCACCTCCTCCTCTTCCTCCTCCTCTTCTTCCTCCTCTTCTTCCTCCTCTTCCTCCTCCTCTCCCTTTTGCCTTTCAGCGTTGGGCCAATTCTTCACAGAAATATATTTTCATAAGACAAAATTTTAGCCGTTGCATCCAGTGCCATCAAGAAGGAACATAGAATACTTCTCAATTTATTCATATTATCATCGTAGTGATAAAAATTACTGACAAATGTGTCCGAGAGGGCAAAATTCACGGAAAAGTAATGTGATCGTTCCAAGCACACAGATAGGCATATTAACTGTATAGGCATATTTTCCTCAACTTTTTAAGTTCCCGGGGAAAATCAGTTTTATTCAGTTTGGTATATCATGACGGCGAAACTCATCATTTGCTTTAATTCTTTCTACAAAAAAATACAGGATTTACTCCTAAGCACTCCTATCATTTATAAAAATATTTTGAACATGACTCTGTTCTTAACGCATCAGAACGACCTTCTTTCCCAACACACAAGGGTTGAAATCTTCATATTACTTATACCTGAACACTTAATTAAACCT
The DNA here is from genome assembly GCA_002313205.1 of Laupala kohalensis. Classification (NCBI taxonomy): domain Eukaryota; kingdom Metazoa; phylum Arthropoda; class Insecta; order Orthoptera; family Trigonidiidae; genus Laupala; species Laupala kohalensis. Next base: position 191,111 of record NNCF01127382.1, read on the forward strand.
GAATAACAAATGAAGTATACATGAATACATAATTATCCATGAAATATGAATTAGCGTTTTCTCGTGGGATAATTAATTAATTAATTTTGTCTATTAGTTATTTTTCATTCATTGTTGTTATATAAAATTAAAGTTGTTGCGACAAACGAGAGCGCAACATATTTCTCAAGTCAATACTGCAATTGGATTCAAGTAACCCTGATCCCAAGTCTGCCTCAATTCTATTTCACGACTGCCTCAATCCTATTGATAAATCCTCACTGACTAATGGAATCGCTTTACAAGTCTATTACCGCAAAAGGAAACCTTTGCTTTCTTTTAAATGCGTATTTTAAAACAAATCAGTGTTAAAGAATCCTGAACAAAATTCACATTCAGCCCTCTGCTTTCAGTGTCACAATAGCGAGCTGCTTTGCGTGATCAAGTCGACGTGTGAAAGCGCCAAACCTCGTAACTAATGCGCTTCTTGGTGTTGCGTTATTAGATTGGGTGTAGGCTGTAACCCAGCATCAACGCCACCGACACGGAAATGGAATTTTAAAAGCTCTCGCATCGTAAAACAATTTCGCGGTGACTGTGACGACCGCGCGGGGAATAGGTATGAGATATATCGACGGGGTTGAGGTGAACTTGTGTCAGCTCAGAGAGGTGCAATATTGCGTAGGTGGTGCCATCAGTAGAGAGAAAGATTTTTGACACGATGGCTTTTTCATTCTTCTTTCTATCTGTATTTTCTTTTTGCGTTTTTGATATCTTGTTTCTTTATTTTGTTTTTGTGGACTCATGTCGATGTTTGTATAATCAACAGAGTTAGAATTTAAAGTGCAATATTCATGAATAAAGGAAGAAAAGAGTTTCTAAAATAAGTGTAAAGGGAGACAAATAAGTGTAAAGAGTGCCATTTCACTCAAAGAATTCAAGTAATAATCTTGCTCTAATTTTAATTCATTGTGTTACAAATAAATATATCACTGATCAGCAGAAGAAGGAAAAATAGAAAGTAAACATATCTCATTGTTTCTATTTTCCAAAAGTTTATTAATTGCACTTACGTACCTGCGTATACAAAAAAAATAGGTTTACTATTCGCATGTTCACTGCAAGCTGAGGAAACATTAATTAAAATTATTTCAAATTTAGAAGTTGATTGGAAACCATTTATAAATAAAACTCACATGTCATATTCCTATAAATAAAATGCACCCTAAGATTTTTGAAAAACTTTAGTGGAAGGGAAAAGAATATAAAGGTTAAAAAAATGTGCTGAAATGTCTATTTTCTCATGTAGAGACTTAAATTTCACACTGTTGTATCTTTCCGAAGAGCTTTAATTTACCCTAAAATTGGCCTCATCGACCCATCTTAGAACATATTCAAACTATAATATAAATTTTTTCATCGAGTAACTCGGGACTGAATGGTGCCCTCAATCACAAGTTTATTTATACCTGTCACACTATTTATACCACGTTAAAAATAGGAAGTCACCCCAAGTTTATCCTTCGAAAACACATCCTTTTCGATGCCTTGGAAATACCTGTGTTTGGAGCATGGTTTGGACGAAAACTCCAAGATAGTTTTGGGGGTAAAACTCACCATTAAATTGTGAAAAACCCAAAATATGGAAGAGAGGAGGCTGAAAAACTTACATCGAAGCGAGTCGATTAAATAAAATATAATGGTAAACAAATGAAAAATCAATGTAATGTGTTATATCACCAAAATCATATTGTTTGTAAATATTTTTCCCACTAGAAATAATGTATTTAATTTTGTATTTTGTAGATTTAGAAAATTTATGATGAATAATATTTTTAGGTTTACTTTCAAAGATGTAAAGAATGAAAGAAAGGCACTCGAATTTCTAAGCCTGGAATCTGCTAACTTAGTTATAAAAATTGGGTTATCGAAGATTTTTAGGGGAGAACATGGATTACTTATGAATGAAATAAAGATAAGTGGTAAATAATTACTAAAAGCGTGACCGCTGATGTGAAGGAGGAAAGAGAGATAAAGATTGATTGTACCACAGATTGAGGTTGGGTGGGTTAAACTCATTCACAGGTAATATGGTTTCACTGTTATGTGTGAAGAAGAGGAAGACGTGATCAAGAGAGAACAGTAATGAGTATATTACGATTCGAGTATATGATGGTGACGGAAGAGATGCTGGCGGAGTTTCGAGCTCACCCCTCTTTCTCGTTAACAAGCAGTTTTATCGAGACGTAATGACTTTTGTAGAAGTGCCACCTGTCCTCCGTTCCCATCATAGGGAACGAAATCAGATTTAGTGCAATCTATTGTGAACAGCATGAATGGTGAAAAATGGCTTTATTCTGCTGAATAGGAGCACGGCAGAATGTGTCAGAATTTTATCTGAAATATACTGTCAATTATAAATTTCGCGTGGCCGCATCTCCGTGTCTAACGAGCAAATTACCTAATTTTTTCCATGGACCTTTGAATATGTTGAGTAACAAAAAATATCAAAATACGTAGGAATGCTCACAAGAAATTTATTGCAACGTATTTTTTTGTGAAAGTAAGGATGTATTCAGTACCCAAAACGATGGCACGTATGTGATATAACAATAAATACATATTTATTCGTATTTCCCTTTGAAGATATTACGGAGTAATAAATTATGCTTATTAGATGTTCATACACGAGAAATTAAACATGAATTTGGACTGCAGTGACTACACCAATATGCGAGTGAGTCTTTTTACGATTGTTAAAAATTCGGATATTTCACGCTACCTACTCAAATTTTAGCAGTTCTAGTACCTCCATCAATTTTTGATAACCAATATCAACTCACCATTATTTCACCCCTCAACTATTAGTAAAAAATGTATTAAATAAACTAACTGCAGAAAAGTGAAGATGCGCGTGATTGTGAACCAGACCTTTCGTTCGTTTATGGTCACAGGCCAAATATTAGTTTTAATGGCCGTCGAATTCCCAATTCAATTTATAATATTCTCATAACACTTTCAGAAAAAATACTTTAATACAAACAAAAGTATTACCATTGGCAATCGCTGTGGATTTTATTATCCACGACAGCTTATTAATAACAAATTACGTATCAATTTTTAAAAAAACGTAAAATGGATCCAGTTAAATTAAGTACGAGGGCGAAATGTGGCGGTTGTTTCACATCCTTCAGTTCGTGATCATAACATTTGTATAAAAGCCTTTGTATGTTTGGGAAAGCACACTCTATGAATATTGTTTGGAATTTTTTTTCTATATAGAAGCGTGTATCACTAAATTCCCAGAATATAATAATTTTTAGGGTTTCCTCCATTCAAAATAATTTTCCTCTCATTCACTTGTGACACAACGAATGCAGCTTGTTTCATGTTGTAGAAGATGGTTCGGTGAGCAATCTTACAATGGGATGTCGTGACTTGGTAAATTGACTCCCAGGCGGAACATCGTATGACTGTAGTACCCCATAATACCCCAACCGAAAACTGCATCGCAAACAAAAAAATTGCTAAGTTATATTTTATTACTGAAATCCCTTCATTTGGGGTCACAAAGAACCCCCTCAAAAATTACCCTACCCACATCTCAGGACCCCCCCCCCTCAAATTCGGGTGAAAAGGGTTCAATAACACTTTTTGCTATTTTTGGGTTTTCTGTTGATTTTAAAGTAAAATTTATGCCCCCAGAAAATGCATTATGGAAAATTGTGACCAAATTAAGTTTATTGAAAAAAAAGGCGAATTTTCTCCGCTAGAGGGCGAAGAAAGTACTTTCAATAGCATCTTAAGATAATTTTATGCATTCAAATAAATCAAACTATTAAGTCAGCTTTAATAACTTTTATTACATTTTCTAATATAAAAATATATGATGAATTGCAAATATTAAATATTACTATCGTTATCAACCTAAGAACTTTCAACAGAAGATCAGTCACTGTTTTCCGAATTATTTTCTATGTTGTTTATTTGTGAAAGTAGGTAATTTAGCGATATCAAACGTATCACTATTAGCACTTTTCACGAAGTTCTCGTATTGTAAATCATTTATACTGATTTTTTTTATCTTTGTTTAGATATAAGTAATTAAAAAATATTTCTCCTTTCTTAATAATTTCATTTTATCTTAATTTGCAAGTGTAAATGTGTCTGCAACATTTCGAAGAATGTCATGTTTTTGTCGTGAAGGTGTCCATCTTGGAATGTATGTCGACACATAATATCTAGATTAAGAATGCGGATCAGAGAGTGGAATGAGGTTACGAGGCCATGACGTCAGAGTCAAGGCTATATAGGCAAAGAGCCATCGGGAAGTCACTCTCGCCTACTGACGCTCCACGCCTGACCAACGCCGTGACTACGCTCCGCGTCGTCCGAGCCGACCGACGCTGCTACGAGAGGAACCCGGGACCCGAGGCGAACCACCGACGCTGCCACCTCCAGCGGCACTTCCGTCATGACTGTCCGACTCCGTCTTCTGCTCTCTGCTTCTCGCTCTATGTATTGTCTGAGTAAGTAAATCTATCAGATCTCACAGACCGCGTTTCCTTGGCTCAGGCCGAACGCCTCCACCTCCAACAATCTTTCTTTCCCCACTCCGCGAACTATGCCGCGGCGTTCCACTCCCCGACAATCGCCAACCTGAAGGGAACTGTAGACATCGCGACATCTGATGTTAGGTGTAGGGTCATGTTCCTGTGAGGAAACCTCGGGAGATGTTTTTTTTGTGTGTGTTATGTTTTTTTAGGGGGTTCACGCTTTGACTTACTTTAGTAGGTTTGGAAATTGGGAGTGCTTCAGGGAAAAGTTGGGCCTATTAAAATGAAACAGTCGTAATCGAGGGGAAGGTTAAGTAACCGAAGTTTCGTATTACCATGCAAATATTCCAAGCACCTAATCCTTGGCCTACTAAGGAATTCCGCGGAGTGTGGTATGTTGTGGTTATACTGTGTACCGCTGACTAGTCGGATCGGAGGCATTCTCTCTCAGCGACGTAGAAAGCCATATTATGGGCGTGAACTATTAAAATGTAATAATTAGTAGTTCTGTGTGGTTAAGGGTATTTTGATGTCATAATGACGCAGTGATTTTGTTTTATGTTAATTTTTATTTTTAAATTGTATGTTTTGGTGTTTCTTGTTAGAGTTTGTTGTTTCTTTTTATCTGTGTGCCTCGCTGGGTTAAGTGAAAACATATCTGTCAGGATGAGTCTACCATTATCATGGGAGGGTTGGAGCCCGAAGCAAATGATAGACTTAGCAGACTCAGTTAATGTGTTAGAAAACGGTACGTCACCGCGCGCTGAATCATTTGAGGAGAAAAAAATGCCCGACTAGACCGAACATGTCAACGCCCGGATTTGAGAGTAATGTCATGCTCATTCCGAATTTTTCGGGAGAGGATGAATTAACAGTAGAGATATTTTTGGATCGAGTGAGAATAATAAGCCACTTCAATGCGTGGAGTGAGCCACAAACATTGGCAGCAGCTCGATTACGCTTATCTGGGGTAGCGGCGAGCTTTATTGAGGCAAACCCACATTTATGGGACAATTACCAAAATTTCACAGCAGGGCTAAAAAATACATTCATTCCGAAAGTTTTGCGAATAACGTTGGAAAAACTGTTCACGAATTGTGTACAGAGAGAAAACGAACCGGTGATGGAGTTTTCGACGCGATTACGAACCATTTGCAGGAAATTATTGCTTTCGTATGAGCACGTGGACAGGGAGGCGAGAGACGAAATATTCGATGAGAGACTTCTCGCTCAATTTTTGGCAGGGTTAAAACCCGAGCTACGGAGATTCGTGGCGGTCCGCGGANGAGGTTATTCAACGTACGCAGGAGAGGCGTGTATAGTACAAATCCAGCCGGCGCACGCGTCACCCTCACCGCCCGCGCCAGTCAGCACTTTTTCCAACCGTAGTGTACACACGAGAAGCAGGAATGCTGACCGTCGTGGCAGGGCTGTCCATTGCTATAGATGCGGGGAATTAGGTCACATGGCAAACAGTTGCCGTACGAATGTCGTCAAGTGTCAGAATTGCGGGAAGGACCATGAGACTTCCGAGTGTCCTTTGAAAATGTGTGGCTTGTGCGGAATTCTTGGACATTATCCCATAACTTGTTCAAAAAACGACCGACCACCGGCTGCATCGACCGAGCAGTAATTTTATCGGTACAGCGATCGATCGAGGCAAAGATCGAGGCAAAAATAGCGGGAATTCAGTGTAATGTCTTGTTGGACACGGGGGCTGGGATCTCTTTCATTAATTCAAGGAAGTTTCCTCGGGAAGATTTGTTTTTGAAGCAATATAACAGAAAAGTATTTAGCGCATCGGGACATTACCAGTCTGGGGAGAGAGCGTCGTACAGATATATACTCACGATGTACTAGTTGTGAAGTTAGGTTCGAATGCTGTCTCTTATNAGACTTTTTGAAGAAGTTCAAGAGCGTAATTTGTCCAGGGAACAAAGAAGTAATTTTGTCGGAGGGACATAGGGTTCCGCTGACAGCGTCGTAATCCAGAATTGAAGTTAGTCAAATTAATACAGTGAAGGAAGCCACAGAGGATCCGAGGGAAAATATACAGATAGTAGATCTATTGGGAGGAATAGAGGATGAAGTTTCAGTAGGGTTACAATCACCTTTAGACGTGTCGAGTCAAGTTTCACCGGAGGGAAAAGAAACGAGTCACCATAGAACGTGAGATGTGTTTAGTACAGAAAATAGTTTGGAATGCAGTAAATTAGAAGAGCCATTGTGTCCGGAGCGGGTAACGAATGTTTTGGTGGAGGAAGGGAAAAGAAAAACAGTTATTCTTGATACTGATGAGACAATTCAAGGTATAAATGTAGTGTGTGAAAGGAGCGATTCTGAGAGTCTAGGAGATTATTTGAGAGATTGTGGGAGACCGGAGGCTTGTTGTCAGTTGGACACAATGGGCGGGGATGAAGTGGGCGAACCAGGGATCCGTAGGTGTGACCAGGTAGCGCAAGTAAGCTTCAGGTGGCCCAGGGAGAGTTGTTTCGGTCAGAAAGTGTAGTGTGTGAATCTCTGGTGTGTGTGTGAGGATCTGGTGGGATTCGTGGGTATGAATGTGCCTAGATTCTCAGGAACGTCAGGTGAATTGAGCCAAGGCCAGATGGCCAGTAGTGAGTTTCTCATCAGTGGGAAGGATTCGCTGGTCTACAGTGAAAGCGAGACCTAAAACAGCGAGGTTACGTGAAGGACTATCAGTGCCGCCAAAATCACTAGAACTATTTTTTTAGAGATTAACGAAGAGAAGGGGTCGGAAATTTTTAATAGAGGGAGATGAGTCGTCCAAATTATTACCAGTTTTGTGTGCGGTAGATCATGGTAATACAATACCGGGTGTGTGGGTGAACACGTCGGGCCGAGTAGAGAAGGTAAAAAAAGGTCGTCTGATAAATTACGAAGTACTTCAGCACGCATGAAACCAGGTAAACCAGTGCAGTATAGGCCGTGCATCAACTTCAGGGCACTGAACCAGGTGACTAGAAAAGAAGTGTTTCCACTCCCCAATATGGAGAAAGTATTTGATCAATTGGGCCTGGTGAGGATATTTTCATCGCTCGACCTGTGTAATGGTTACTAGCAGGTGGAGATTGAGCCACAAAGTAGACCGTTTACAACTTTTCACGCCAACAGGGCATTACGAATGCAATCGTTTAGCATTTGCATTGTGCAACGAGCCTGCTCTCTTCATGAGATTGTTGTCGGTGGTGATGAAGGGAATGGTAAACCACGCTTGTGTGATGTAACTAGACGACATTTTAAGGTACGACAGAGACGTAAATCAACATCTCGAGGGCCTCAGAGAAATTTTTGCTCGATCACGGAAAGCGAATCTACGACTCAAGCCAAGTAAATGTTACTTTTTCCAATAGCAAATACAATTTTTGGGATATGTAATTTCGCAAAAGGGTTGAGTCCTGAGGATAGTAAAGTTAAAGCTATCAAAGAGTTTTCTATACCAAAGAGTGTAAGGGAGGTCCAGACATTTTTGGGCTTGGCGGGGTACTATAGGAAATTCATTCCGAATTTTTCAAGTATGACCAGTAGTCTGTCGGACTTAACTAGAAAGGCGTCAAAATTTCAGTGGTCAGGAACAGGAACATTCAACATCAGGAAGCATTTCTAGCGCTCAAAAAACCACTGACACAACATCCGGTATTGCATTTCCCGGATTTTTTCAGACTATTCGTGTTGACCACGGATGCGTCACCAGCTGGTCTAGACGGCGTGCTGTCACAGCAACTCGAGGACGGCGACCACCTCGTTGCGTGCGCGAGTAAAAAGCTGACTCCGCAACAGTCGAAGCTGAGTGCCACTGGGTTGGAATGTATGGCCGTCATAGAGATGGTAAAGCGTTGTAGAGTGTATTTGCTGCGGCGTGCCTTTATTTTGATAACAGATCACAAGGCACTAAAGTGGCTCTTAACCCAGTCGGAACCTAGCCGAAAATTGGCAAGGTGGATTATGCAATTATCGGAATTTTCGTTCTCAGTACATTATCGACCGGGAGTGCAAATTCGCCACGCGGATGCGCTGTCACGCATAGGTGAGGGTATCTGATCTGTGGGGGGGGGGAGGAGAAAAATTATGAACCCGTGTGAGATGTTTAGCGTATAAAAAGAGAACAACTAAATTGTCAAAATTTATCGAAAGAACTTCATTTAGCAAAAGAAAGGAAGTCGGGGTATTTTCTGGACGAGCGCGGGTTATTGTGCGAAATGCACTTACCTCCACCGGGAGCTGTCACTTCCATGTGCGCGCCGGTGAGTATGCATGGGCACAAGGAAAGGTGCCATAATAACCAGTTGGTAGGACATAAGGGAAAAGTAGCTACTTTGGCATTGGAAAAGCGGTATTTTAACTTGCCAGGGATGTACGAGCGTGTGTGTAAATACGTGACAGACTGTCTATTGTGCAAGGCACGGAGAGGTGTTAAAAAACCTCCTCCGATCCAGGCGGCATCAAAACCGACAAGACCCTTTGAGAAGGTGTCACTGGACGTGGTAGGGCCTCTCACTAGGTCAGGGCAGGGAAATAAATACATCCTAACGTGCCAAGATCATTTCACTCGCTACCCATCCCGATCAGACAGCGGGGACAGTGGCTTGGCCATTCGCGGAGAATATAATTTGTCGCCACGGTGTACCAGAGGTGTTGCTAACAGACAGGGGGACGAACTTTACCTCGGACCTGATGAGAGAGGTTTGCAACATTCTCGGAGTAAGAGACTTGTTCACGTCAGCATATAATCCGGCGGCGAATGGTAAACTGGAGACGGCGCACCAGTCATTCGCAGCCGTGATTTCGTGTTATGTGAACCAAGGCCACGATGACTGGGACAGGCACTTACCCTTTGCATTGTTTGTATATAGGTACACCAAAAGTCCCATAACTCAGTACAGCCCAGCGTCTCTGGCATATGGGAGAGAACTAAGTCTTCCCTGGGAAGCAGTGTTGAAAGTGCAACCACGAAGGTACAGTGACGAGCAGTCGTACACGGACGTATTACTACGTAACCTTCAAGTAGCTCACGATGAAGCACTCCGACACGATAGGTGGAAAGATAAATGTAGACAGAATTTTGTCTCCGATTATAGAAGGGCAGTGGGTCCTCGTAAGAAACCATCGACTATTACCAGGAAGGACGAGGAAGTTCACACCGAAATGGGAGGGACCATATATAGTCAGCAGAGTTAGGTCACCAGTCACATTTCAGGTGGAACATGTGCACACGGGGCGAACGCTCTGTGTGCATCATCGGAATCTATTGTTGATCCCGGGAGACCCTGAGAGAGAATCGCCACGAGTAGTCTGGACGGGGGAAACAGAAACTCGAGAGGTCTAAATGG
>NNCF01127382.1:209262-225495 GCA_002313205.1 Laupala kohalensis
AAATAAATTTATTGTCAAAAAACAGTACAAACTGCGTATGACCACGTGGAGGGAAAAAAAACTAATTTACTCTCCGGAAGCAAGCAAGGGACCATCCCATCAATTCCGATCAAGGGCCCTAATATTATATCTCTTATTATATCTCTTATTGATATATACCAATGAAACAAGAGTATTGGAGGCATTTACGACTAACGTCTTGGGCGAGGCATAAGAATTTATAAAATATTCTTATTATATGTCTATGCCGTATCCAAAGACGCCATATTAGATAACATTCCTGAACTATAGAGGTTTTGATGGATAAAATTCCTGTATCTTCGGATTTTCCTCAAATGCTGTTCTTCTATTGACACTCATCTTCATTCCTTCATGAACATATCCTCATTATTTAACAGGTTATGTCATCTTCATGTACGTCTTCTTCGTTTACATTTTAAACTAATAAAAGTTTTTGAGTAACCTTATTTTAAATCTTTGAGTTCTATTTTTCCTTCAATATGTTGTGTAAACTTTAGCCTGTAACTTAATAATTCCAAAGTCGTGTTAGGCATACATCAATTTTTTTCACGACGTTTTGTGCTACCAAACTGTTAACAAAGATTTAATCCTAGAGAAAAAAACATGTTTTTATATTTCGTCCATTTTTTTGATATTTGATCAGATCAAAAATCATAAGACAATGATTCATACAAAATTATTTCTGATGTGTGGTAATTTATTGGCGCAAATACCCTTTACTTCATTAGATACGTCGACAATAATTGTTTTAATTACGCGATTTAATCGGAAAGTAAAGATGTAAAATAAATTCCTTTTATTCAATTGGGCGTGATTCAAATGTTTTAAATGTAGACTATTATTTTGTCTTCCTGTTTAGTTTCTTACACATATTTTTATTAGTTCCAAATTTCACAAAATAGATTTCAACCTTACTCACGTTGATTTATTTTTGCGAGGATTCCAATTTCAACTCCGTAAGTCAATGATTGGTTTTTTCTTCATTTCGACGCTGTTTCTTCGCTGATGAGAAAAGACAATCTACACCAATTTCCTCTATCAAACGTTGTCCTTTATTTTTCCTGTATCTCGTAACTTTCTTTCCGGTATCTCGTAATCGTCTCCTTGGCTTGTGGAACGAAATTACCCGTCCACTACTCCTCCGAGAGAGAACTTCGCTCCTTCAAGACACTGATCATGTTTCCACGGATTGAGTAACAGTTGCATAATTTTTGTTGTTTCTCTGTTCCCAAGGGACTGGATTAAAGAAAAAAATACGCATTTTTCTAACATCAAATGCTAATAAAATTCCTTATATAATCTTAATATAAAAATTATAAAAATCTGAGAAAAAAAATTATTTGTTTATGCTCATGCTTTATATTGGCAATTCCACGTAAGTGAGTCATAGATGGGTTCTGGGTAGTGTGAACTGGTTTGGAAAACTTGTTCAAAATTATTTAATTAGTATAAACAGTTTTTGTTCACAAAATCTCTGTAGAATCGATCTATTATTTTCGATTGTAGATATCATGAGTCCTAAAAGTACGAAAAAATAATTAATAATGATGCATTTAATATTTTAGCTTGAGTTTTTGGCAAGGAATACATCGATACCCTAAAAGGTGCAAAATGTTCTTAAAATTAGACAGGAAAAATTAGATAAAGTGAAAGTCGAAAAAAAATGATGTTTTGAAATGTTTATGTTTAAAATGTTCCTTTGTTGTTGTTTTTTGTTAAAATAAAAATCTAATCAAAAAGTTAAAATCATAACTTGATTCTATAACAAAATTTTAATTGAAACAAACATATTTAAAACTCTATTTAATGTGCTTTCGAGAGGCGATGACAAGATTGAATTTTTTATGCATAATAAAAAGAAAATTGGTATGAAAAATTGCAGACCACGTCATGAAAGCTGAAAATTTGAATTACTACTTATTTTTAGACATAAAATTCGATGAAACAACTTTGAACAATTTTTTTTACCAGATCAGTTCAAAAATTACTTGCTCATTTGGAGTGAAATTACACATGTATCTCAAACGTTTTGCACATTTGAGTTTTTAGCATATAATTCACACACTAGGACTAATTGATATAGAATGTTCGAAACAAATTCGTTGCAAATATTTATAACACAATTGAATTGTAATTTGTGTAGAAAATGTATGATCGTAATTTATGCATATGAAAATTTAAGTTATTCTAAATATCAAGAATGGGAAGAAACAATAAAAACTTTCTTGAAAATCGTAATAGTGATTACGTCGAAATTATGCAGGACTAATCTAATATTTGAAAACGAAAGTACTGCCTATGTGAAATAGGAATACCATGTAGACTTGTATTTCCTAGCTTGCATGACATGAAAATTGATTGAGGGAGTCAGAACGATAACAGAACAACTTTGTCTTCAAATATATTTTGTGGGTAAGATTTCAAACAGAAGCCATCAATTTTGTTTCACGTCATGCTATAAAAGAAGACTCTTAACTTACTGGGGAGAAATTGTGGTCATTGTCACGTTCCATATTGAGCTATAATACCCTTTATGAAAGATAAAATGTAAAATATAGGTTAAGAAAATGTTCACTTCAGTTGCCAAGAAAACAAAATAGGTGTATTGATAATTTATTTCCAACACACGCAAACAAATTCGTATGTCGTAATTCTTTAATAAAGACTAAAAAGAATTTAAATAAGATAAATCCTAATATTTTTGTTTTATATAAGATACATTATGGCATTAGTTCTTTACAATTGTTCATATATATTCCAGTGCTCATCAAAATCGAATAAATGATAAATTATCATTTACCCAGCTAAGGATTCATTAAACCACAACATCATACAAATGTCGAATCAAAAACCGCAGAGACGTACCATTGCACAAAAAAACAAACGAAAAAGTGAGATAAACATACTGAAATATATATAATTTTTTCGTCAATAAAAATACAATATGTTTAGTGTAAATTGATACTTCGAATATTATGTTGTAATTTTTTTTGTACTGTTCTATTTGTAAATGGGAAATGTAGCGTGCTATTGAAGCTCATCTACATGGAGCGATAGGAGGTAGGAGTTGGGTGGAAGGCTATTGTTAGTGGGTGGGCTGCTTAGCTGGATTTACCAACAACTTGGCCCACGTGGAGGGGTTAGAAGAAGTAGTTAGTAATAGTTAGAGTTAATGATACTAGGAGGAGCTGGATAAAGAAGAAAGGTTGACTTTTCAGTAGTCACAGCTATATGGGGCTTTAATATGAAAAAGCTAAAAATTTTCTGACCGCATCGGGAATCGAAGCCGGAATTTGGTGAGAAGCGACAACACTACCACCCGCGCCACAGGTGGGGTTTGTTGTAATTTAAAGTTGAAAAGAAACGTGAATCATAGCCATATGATGTAAGGCTGCCATTTATACAGAATATATAAAAACGTAACGCTAAACACCCTCCATTAATTTTTATTATTAATCGGAAGAACACCAGGAAATTGCGTTTTTACGTGTATTTTTCGTACAATAAAGCATTTTCTCTGTTCAATTTACGTGCAACCCGAGATATTACCCAAGAATCACCCACGTATTTCACTATCTCACTCTCCGATTCGTTTCAGAACAAATCGTCTATATTCGCGTGTTCGGCCACACTGTGAAATTGCAATCCCGTTTTAGAACACTCTAGACTTGCGTGACTCCAGAGGGGCACTCAGCACTCGGTGCCTCCCTCTTATCAAGCGTCACTGCGCTGCTTGGCGCCAAAGTGTCAAGGGGGTGAGAACGGACGCTTGGCAGAGTGAGAAAGGCCAGGGTTACATCACACTTACCTGACGCACGGTTTATCACAGAGCATCGTTGGAATTTCTTGTCACGTTTTCGTTCGCTGGTCTACGTTCCGATTATGCGAGATCTCGAGAGGTTACAAAAGAAAGATAATTATGACTGTGGTGTTTAATATCTTTGAGAGTAATATATTGCCTTTTACGAAGATTACATGTACTTAAAGCACAGATGTATATTGTGGAAATAAAACTGCATATGCTCTTGACTTTAGAGGAATGCTCCTCAAAATGTGCTCCATTAGATTGGCCAGGTGTCATTTTACGTTGGTGTTATTTTCAAGATTATATTCTTCTCTTTGTTATTATTCGTTGAGAGAACTGAGGGTGATCTTTAATTCTCATAAGTTTCTTCTAGACGGATAATGTACGGATAATAACTCAGATGAAAATTTTGTAAGTTCGAAGTAAGTTTCAACTATTTGGTGACTTTGCCAACGAATGTTGTGAGAAATACTATTAACAACGCAATGTTTCTTTAATAGGAAATTGGAATATTACAGATCACTCAAATCTTGGGATCTTTGTTTTCTGCAATCGGACGACCAACAATGTCTTTTTTTTCAATTTTTTTGCTGTGTTTTACTGTGTTGTCAGGTGACCTACTAGGTGACAAATCGCCTGTAGCTACCAAATGTCGTAAAACTACAAACCTCGTGTGGTAGCGACGGGCAACAACGAAACAAATGCTGCAATCGGTCTTGAGCGGCAGCTGAACCAACGCTACCTAAATTACAAAGCCTTAGTGTTGGTTTAAAACGATACCATGAGTAGGTCTTCGTATGAGTAGTGACTAATTAAATGTAAACGATTAGAACAAATTTTTTGCTATAAACTAAAATTAGCAGCAATGAAATTATACCAAAATTGTATATTTATTAAATTATAGTAAATATTTATTACACTAATAATTATTATTACTTTCTCTAACTCTTCAAATTATATTTTTTAAATCAAGAATAATTTTAACGTGAAAGTTTATTTCCTTAAAATATCTATGTAAAATAAATTCTAAAATATTTTTTATAAATTACTGGTACCTATATTTATTAAATCGATTTAAGCTTCCTTTAGCTCCTGTTTAAAGTCGTTTGAAAAACTGTCATGTATACCTTCAACACATATATGCGTGTACACCATTTCATGTTTTTAATTGTAAGCTTCCGATTTCATACCAGGACTTACGCAAAATGTACCTACGTCACATCACACGTTGAACCAACCATAAATTTGTCACAAAAATCATATTCAAGAGTTCTCTAATGATTCAAATAATGATTTCTAATACTGTTTTCTTTGAAATTTATAGAAATAACCTTTCTAGTTGCCGATTTTCACGATTTACTCGAAGTTCCAAAGCATACTCTCACGCAAAAACCTCCGCAGTTAAGTTGGGTGAGTTTTTATTGGAACTGTATCTTTACGAAGCCTTGATATCTTGGAAGTTTGTTAGACAATTTCCTCTATAAACATATACAATTGCAATGTCACTGGTCAAAATGTAGCTTAGAAATTTATAAAAAATATAACATGGAATAATAGGAGAGTTGACATTTTTTATGAAGAAAACATTAAATAAAACAAATGTATTAAGACTACAAATTGAAGTGTATAGTTACATTTAATATATTTTCAAATACCTACATATTTAATTGAAAATCAGTGCAATTAGTGTCATTGGAGTTGTTTCAAAACTACCCTTTGTAAGATATTTCAAAATTGATGAAATCCAATGAATATACAGAATGTAATTGTTTCTGGGTTTGCAATGGTGACTTTTTCTTTAATTTCAGTATATCTTTGTTATGTAATAATGGAATGATGCTCCCTGTTTTTATATGTAGTTAAGAATGGAAAATATAATTATTAACAAAAGCAGCACCTTAACTATTTACTGGAGTTGAAACATTTTCGTATCTATGATTATCTTGAATTTTAGATCCTTCGAAACAGGACAGGAGTGAGCTCAAGTTTCATTTTTCTAATTTACTAAGCACACAAGCACTTAGCACTAACCAACCATACGGCACCACGACATTTAGTATTTACTGATTGTAAAATGAATGTACACAATACTTTAATGTCACTAGCCACTTACACAACAAGAACTGCTCACGATAATTCCTTATATGATGGATCTAATGTGAACACCAATAGATGGATATAATGTAGACTCATTCTTGAACCAGTTGTAAGGATTTGTAATTTAGGTGGCGTTGTCTGAATTCTCACCAATGTAGTGACGACAGTTAGAAGCAGGTAGTTATGAATATTAGCCGCTTACACGCGATTTACCACCCGGAGTGTCACTATTCACGAATGCTCGCTGTTTGCTGTTTACTTTTTGTCTACTAAGCGATTTATCGCAAGGAATGACATAAGCTGAAAGAAGGTTTTGGCCAGATATTTGATTGTGACAAGAAATCAAAAGTGAAACAAATTATCAATGGAGCGACATAGTAAAATAGAAATACTCAGTTGAAACGGATTTAATACTTCGTCTGATTAAGAGAAATGTTAAGTTAAAATTTAACGACTTAGCATATACGAAGATATTTGACTTTCAAATTAGAAATACGTTATTTAATTCCAATGAACGGTATATTAAATACATTATGTACGCCTTGTTGGAATGTAACAATTGTTTCCTCTCCACTATTTGTGATTTTCGTGACCGAATTTAACATTTTGGTGGTGAGTATTTAGGTTGTGTATCGTCCTTAAATAGCGCTCCGCAATAATCCACAACAACGACCTAACCGCTCGGTTTTTCAAGCATGGTTACGATGCCAAGTTATCTATGAAACAATATTACTCCAAATATGTCACATGACGTATGGATCGTTGTTCATAAGATCTTGATAATCTTGAGTTCGTAAAGCTCATTTATTGGAATATGCCTTAATTGAATGTTTACAATATATTTCTTCATCATTTTTGAACTATCTAAATATATTTTAACACAATAGGTGCTCTTTCTTCTATTTTATTTTGTTAATTGAGGCTTTAGAGCCCTTCTTTCTGATATTTTTAATTATTCATTCTAACTCTTATCTGATCAAAAAGAAGTCTATCTCCAATTTTAAGGAATATGGCATTGAATATTTAGTTTCATTTCGTTCAGTATTCTTGAAACTTTTTTAATTCATTTTTTTGTTAAAATCCCCGTGTAAAGATCTGAAGGAAGGCTACTTTTTTGTTAAAATATCGTGAAAAAGTTATTGAATAAATGGTCGTCTTATCTGTTATATTGCATAAATTGTGCGAAATGAGAAAAAAAAACTCCAGAGAAACACTGAAAAAGTTCAACTATAAAATTACATCTCTTTAAAACTTCTCATGCGTTAAAAAATTATTTTTTTAATTTTTTTCTAACTTATTGCACTCAAGTTTGTGTGTGGTAAAACATTAATAAAAATAGTAAGAAATTAAATTCATTTCAATAGAATGAGGTGGAGGTTTTTTTTTCTGCGAATAGAGTTTACACCATTTGCTCAACGAGAAAGTCGTTACACCAATAAACGAGATGAAGCGAAACAGGAAGTTCAGCAGTTTCCGAAGGCTGCAGTTTACATAATTACTTTCCGGAGCTCAGTGTACCAACTAACCGTGTTCCAACAGTGTACGGAAGTTGACGAGGGAAGCACGAATATCCGGGAATTACCGATGCCTACGTGAACTAAGGGCGCAATATAGCTCTGCCAAAGTTGTCCGTTGATTCCCTTTGTATCACGTCGCCTCTCTGTTTCACTTTGCCGGGGGTTCTTGGACTGGTATCCTTCCTTCTTCCAAACATGTGCACGGGAAGGAATTCTGAGTTTCCACTCGATTGATTTGGACCAGCATTCATTCACAGAGATGTGTAGCGTGTTGACAGCTCTGTCTAAAATTGTCAGTATTTTTATTAACAGAAAGTTTCTTAAGCTCGCTTGCTCTTAGGTTGTGTTATAATTTAATTAGTCTTTATTTACTTTAGTTCTTTTTTCAATGACATTACCTTCGATGCTATCTATTAAAAAATAAATTTATTCTTTCTGAACATATTTATTCCAGAGGTCATTTATTATTTTACATTTAATGTATTTCTTTCAGAGTGCAATACTAATAATGGCTGCTGTGAAGCCAAGTGCTCTATTAATAACATTTGCAAGCTAACAATCTATTATATTTTGTCATAGAATCAATCAGTTCGAGCTTTTCTCACATCTTTTTCAAATATATAGAAATTTGTTAATATTTTAATACATTCCGACACTGCCCGACTTAAACGGGTGCTTTTTTTGTTAAAACTCTGTTCACTCTTCCTTATAACGGAAAAATAAATAGCGATGGTACGAAAAAGAAGCAAACGTTTAACCCCTTTAAAATTGAAAATTCATAATCCAATTCAAATCATTAATACAAATGAAATATCCCCTAAACATTTCCAGTTCCATTTTTTGTTCATGGTTAGTCGTCATTCAGGACAATGTATCAAACATTGTTCACTTCTTTTCATCCATAAAATTCCAGAACAGTTTTTACATATTTTATTTAATAACATTAATGGGTCAACCCATACGTATCGGTCCAAATAAAACCTAATTAATGGCTCGTTTTTAATTTTTTTAAATTTCACTAAACTTTTGAACGTTTATATTTTCCGTGTTGTTTTCCTTACACTTTAGAAGTTCAATCCCGTGTTTTAAAACCGTTTTTCTCAAATCGTTTACTCTCGATGGCTATTCAATTCTCACACCCACGTAGCGTTTTAGTGTTTGTTGGTGTTCACACAAACACAAAATATGCCAGAAGATTCAGCTTTTCTCGACACATCGCCTGCTCTGGTTAATCTGAAGCAGGTTTTTTTGACAAGAATGAATGCAAGGAAGATCACTCCAATAAAAAAATATACACATATTGTTGAAGAAGAATTCTCATTGGAGCTTATAAAAAACAAGATTTCATTGTCGTGAAGAAATTCAATTGCCTCGCCAATAATATGTTCAATCAAGAAATAATTCACACTATTATAAGGTTAATGTTAAATAAATGTTTCAATATAAAAAAATGAGCATAAAACAAATTATATACGAGACAATACGAATTTTTTCTCCTTCGTCTCGTTCTCGTACAAAGGCAGCCCTAAAATATACCATAAAAAATGAAACAGATGAATATCATATTATTCGACGGTCAAGGCCGAGCTACTGCCGCGCTCTCTGACGCAGGAATTCAGAGAGATTTCCTTTGAAGCGAACCTGTTAATCTTTAGCCGGTCACTGGTGCGCCCTGGCGGCGTAAGTTTGAACTACCCTTTTGAGAGCGAACAGCGGCTGTTTATAGCTTACCGTTGCCGCCGCGGGACAACAGATTACTGAAGAATAATTAATATATCTTCAAGGCGAGAACGTCAATTCTGACGAACTGCGCAAGCGCTGGCGGCACTTGTACGCAAGAGGTGCTCGCTCAGTCCAGGTGCAACTGATATGTCACCTGCAGGGTCATTTCGAAACAGTTGGCATTCATATTGACTATTATATCTAATGAGGGCTAATATGAGAAAACTGTTTTGATTAATAAGGAAATATACAAGACAACCTCCAACTACAATTATATTAACTATGTTTTGAATAAAGATTTCAATAGAAATTAATAAAAGAGAAATGTTTTCGTATAGTAATGGTCGTATAGAATGCTGGAAAGTTCGCTAAGACAAGTTCAAAATGTTTATTTGTCGTTGTATCATTGTTTTTACTTTTAAATGTCTTTCATATCTTAAAAATAATTATTAAAATGTTGTCGTAACTGGATTCTTAATGTTATTAATAGCGATATTTGTATGAAAAGATTTGCAGAAGAATATTAGCGCTACAAAAATGCAGACGTTTCGTGAATGAAAACAAATATTTTCACTAAGAGAAAGTATTCTCAAATGTCCTAAAATCCTTTCATTTCTATCTGATTTTGCACTAAAATATGGTAGACAAAGTCTTCCTTTGAGTCCTCCCAAATGCGGAGGATAGCAGGTGTTAAATAAAAGGAAGTCTTATCTTTGATTCAGAAATCCTCTCAAATGTTGAAGGAGTTCAAATAGAAGTTTGAGTGATAAACCAGCGTAGAGTTGCGCAGAAGACATGAAGTACATACGTTACCAGGTTCTCCTCTTTTCACGAGACTTTCCCGTCCATACTTGTGATCCTTTGAAGCGTTATCAGGCTCCTGGGAATCATCTAATTTTCCATCAGTACTACTGAGCTCATTAGATGAGTACCCAGAACCGCTCAAGCTAGTTGGGATCGATAAGTGTTCAGAATTAACGGGAATCCATGTGATGCCATGAAGTACCTAGAACCACTGTGTATCGCTCAGATCTGGATCCTGTTTTCTCAGACACCTTGTATCCATTAAGCTAATCAAGGAGAACTGTGATTTTATCTTGTACATTTGGAGTACAATGCAGAAATCAGTTACAATTCTTAGTAAGTAACAAAGTATATTGAACAAATAACTAACATCATTTCTCAGTCAACGATATTACATTTTAAATCGAATAAGACCGTGTCCCGCGTGGGCGAGAACGCGAGCGACAACTTCAAGCGACAAGATTCAAACACGCTTGTAGTTACGAGACTGTCCTACGTGAGCGACAGCGACACTGTAGCGCTACAAGCGCGACATTCGACGACGCTTGAATTTCAAACATGCTTGAGTTTTGTCGCGCGTCAGACGCTACATTTCACACAAGGAGTCTATACAAGGAGTATATAGTCTCCTTCATTTCACACAACCTACTTGATCATGCAAGAGATTATCGTATGTAAACAATTAAATGTAG
Source organism: Laupala kohalensis (assembly GCA_002313205.1). Taxonomy (NCBI): domain Eukaryota; kingdom Metazoa; phylum Arthropoda; class Insecta; order Orthoptera; family Trigonidiidae; genus Laupala; species Laupala kohalensis. Next base: position 219,921 of record NNCF01127382.1, read on the forward strand.
TATCGAGTACGTCTTGACATTTCATCGTGATCTCGCCTGAGGCTACTGTGTTTTATAGGTTAGCTCATGTAGTATCGAAGTGATTACGGTTTTGTGCAAGTTCAAACACAACAAAACCAATTTTTTTGGTGTTGTAAATTAGTTCCTTTTTAGTAATGTAATCGTTAATGCCATTTTCAAGGAAATAAAAAGTACAAATCAACACACTGGTATATTCGAAAACTTTTTGGGACGCAAAACCAGTTGCGAGTACAAATGTTGAAATTCAATGTAATTAAGATGTTTTTTTCTGATAAATTTATTGTGTGTTTTCATGGTATCTTTGCCTTAGAACCACGCATTTCGCTATACATCCGTCTTGTCAACATATACTCGTATTCACGTATTGTTTGCGGTGTGGTGTTATCTTGCTTAAAGAGCCGACCGATCGCGCGCGCGCCTACGCAGGACACTCAATCCTGGCGATGCGACGCTACACTTCTGTCGCTTGAAGTCGTCGCTCGCGTTTGTCGTCCACGCAGGACACGGCCTTACATATAATTTATGAACTGTGCGTATACGAATAGAATAATCAGCAGGGTTGGAGCAGCAAAATGTTAAATTTCAGAAAAAATATGTATATCTAAGAACCACTCTGATGTATACAAACTGTTTAAGATTCTCGTAGATTTCGTATCGTTTCTTAAATTTGGAGGAAATCCTAATCGCTAAATCTTATTTCTAGAGGGTAAGTTATTGTATCTTTTACTGTTTCCGGTGTGTTTTTTATTGTAACCAGTTTCCAATAAATTACTTTATTAAATAGTATATTATTAGTTTCCTATAAATTACTTTTTTTAAGTCTCTTGAACGACCTCCAAGATGTCACTATTTGTGTATCTATCTTGTCGCATCAGATCAATGAAAGAGGATGCAAGTGTAAACTGTTGCCCTTTAAAGGATTATTTAACTAATAAAAGATGTTATGTTTGTTATAAACAGTAATTTGCAAGTTAAATTTCGCTGAATCGTCCCCATCGAAGCTGGAGTTTCTATAATACAGCATGTATATATGCAAAACCAATGTTGCTTATATGTAAGGTTATTTGTCCGAGATGTTTTTTGTCAAGCATTGATCTAGGATCCAAAAATTATCATTAAACAACAATTTCTGGTATTTTGATACATTAAAACTTTATTAATATTTTTTCTTATTTAATTATGTGTGGGAATAATTCGATCTGGATCTGTTTGTTCTCTCTCTTGCACAAAGAGGATTAATCATACGAACAAATCGACTCGACTCACGTAAAGAGTAATGCAAATTTAATTTCTCTCTCAACAACAATCCCGTGCAATTTACAAAATATTCGAGAGATATCACTTCGAGACAAACATTTATCCCTTCAATTTTGTAAAAGTACGTAATTCATTTTGATAAAGAGTGCAAAGCCATGACAGGAATTACCCCTCATCTAATTTATTGTCAAAATGAATTACAAACTGCTCATCACTACGTGGTCTAAAACATAGTAACACACCTGGAATATGAGTGCTGAATTCATTTCTCAATTTTATTTGTAGCAATCCCTTCAAAATCTCAATCTCTTCATGAATAATACAAGAAACAAAAAAAAATTATGGTTCAAAGACAAAACGATCCTTACGTTTTTGGACGCACTGAATAAGAGTCTGGAACCAGAATTTCTCCATCTCCCTCATTTTCTTTTAATATAGAAAATACAGATTAAAAACAACTAGGGCGTGATAAAGCAATTTTAAATTTTGATTCATATTCAGCGCGTCATAGGTTGTTTTGTGTGCCTGTGTAATCCATAATTATTGTTGTATATTGAGTGGAAGGGATGGCGAGATTACAACAAGTTATATGATAAAAAATAGTTTATTGCAGTACTTGGCAATAATACAATTTCCGTAATCTAAAGAATGTACAAAGGATGTACGTGTCATCGAAACCCAGGGAGATGTCCAGGATTAAAAGTCGATTTCGCCGTCGTCCAAAGTCGAAGTGCCCAAAAAGCGTTGCAGTATCGTCGTAAAATCGGTTCCTCTTCTCCCTCGGTGACCGGGGGCGCGTTCCACTTGGCGACCGCAAAGTTCACACCCGCTTACACAGTCGCGTCTATTCCACTTGGTGTAGTGTAGTGATCGTTGTGGTCGCTGCGATCGCTAGTTTAAGTGGAACGCTCTGTGAGCGTTGCCCGAGTGTGAGATACAATGAAAAGAACTAAAAAGGAGTATTTGAGTTTGTATAGCACTTAAAGTAAAAACTGTTATTTATGCCAATATTCTTCATTTCACGCTTTAAATGCTAATATAAATTAAATAACTAAGGTTAGGTTTGAAAAAAAAATTCTCCGGATATTTCGCTTTTCAATACGCGTATCCGTCTCATGGTTCTTAAAAGATAGAATTGCGGAAATCATTTCAAATTCAAACAATTTTGGCGGAAATCATTTCAAATTCAAACAATTTTGGTGGGAACGACCGCGTCGACCCACCAAGGAGTCACGGACGTCGTAGGTTTGAAGCGGTCGCGAGCAATGACGTCGTCCGCGATTTTACCACCACGACCACGGTCGCTTCGTGGAACGGCGATTTGGGCGTTGCGACCGCCAAGTGGAACGCGCCTCGGATATGCCCCTTTCGTAAGTATTCACTCGTAGCCGCATTGTAGTCACTCACTCCTCCCTTATTTATATTCTCCGTGCGAGGGGAATAAAATACACAGTGACAACGGATGCGGCGGAGGGGAAATGTTGGCTGTTGCGACTCGGTGCGCTGGCTCTTTTCAGCCGCGTGTTTGCCCGTACTGCTTCCTCTTGAAGCTCGGCGCGATCGCGCGCTTTGAAATAGCGGCGTAATTATATTTAACTCATGCATACGCCGCAGTTATATTTAACGATTTCCGTATCTTCAGACTATTATCTTGCACACATTACTGCTACCTTGATAGTAAATCATCTTTCATATGACAAATGGATATTCGTAGTCAAATCACCGCAACATCAGAGGCTTCAGAAGTTACCTGAATCTATAACGCATCGCAGCACTGTGCGTTAATAATCGAACTATCAATGCAACTGTATGAAATTCGCCAAACTATTGCGATGTATGAAGAAAAAAAAACTTGGCTTAGTATTGAGAATTAAGTTACAATATCACGCAGAGAGTCATTCACAACGATATGTTCAAATTGTCCCTATATTGCTCTTTGTAATGATGAAACACCACGACTTGAAATAATTAACACGAGACGGTGAAGGACACAAATTATGGAGTAATACCCAATTATTTACTGACTACTTCAATATTCTGTTTTTTTATTGTACTTATTGTTAATCTATTGACTGTATTTAAATCATCAATGATTGTACTTTCTAACTCACATGAAAATTTTCCATAATCATATAGCACCATTTAATGACATTTTAAAGGGAAATGTTATCAAGAAAAAATTTCCGTCGTCAGTTTTTGATCATATTAGACTACTTTCTCCAAAAACTATTCTCATCCAACAATGAATCACTGTTATATAACAAGGTATATTATATCCCATCTCTCAACACCTTATTTAAGAATCATCGCTATCGCATCGCAGAATCTCTCAACGCCATCGTATATTACCTTCATCGCCAGAAATAATGTTAGCTTATCCAGAAGCAACAACGGTGGAACAGATAAACATGTCAATTATCGATTACTAAAGCATAATTACGTTAAAGGTGTTCTCTCTACTATTTAGCAAACTGAACGGTCTACGTTAAGCTTTGCCAAAGTTATGGGATACACCAGGTAAGACAAGTGGCGGTCAGAGAACATGAAATCATTCGACTTACCAGATATGTCACATGTCCAGGAAACCATCCAAGTGACGTAGGAAAAACGTCGCACATCTCGAGAGTGTTAATCCGAGATGTTACATGCCATCATGTTACTAGGTGGGGGTGTGAAGCCAAGTGAGACTCCTTACAGTGTTACTCACCACCAAATAAAGATGTACTTCTAACTCCAAATAAAAAATATACGAATGATTGACAGATTTCGAATTCATTGAATTCATTGAGTGCCACTCTACGATAATTTTTCACTAAAACTCGTTTCATATAGCTTTTATCTATTATCAATTGTTCATTTCAAGGTAACTATAATACAGAATTTCAGTTTTCTACCCAGAATTATTTAATACTATTAGTTATAAAATACACATTGTTTGCGAAAATAGTTCGTACGCCTAATTTTTCTAATAGCACATTTGAGATTAATGCACTAACCCATTAAACTTAACATGAAATATTAAAAGGAACATACAAATACTGTCGATCTAATTTTTATAATTTAGTTGTTATAAACTAGTGTAATATTTTCCTCAAATAATCTCTCTTAATCATATATTTTGAAAAGAAAATTTATTGAAAGGAGATGCATAATGTGAGAGGTCTTCTGTCAGTTGCCGCCTTCAAATTTTTTCAAAAGTAGAATTCAAATATAATCCGAAGTATTTGCGTCGAACGAAGACCGTTCCACGAGAATGTCGTTGAGCAGACCACCGGAAATGTTGCGTCTATATGTGTTACGTGCTAAACGGAAAATATTTGATTCATAGCACAAGAAAGTTTTGTTGCAAAGGTATATTTACACGTAGGGGAACCTTCTGTCTGCAGTATTTAATTTCGATCTTGTGCATCGTGACAAGAAGAACACTCCAGCCGCGATGTGGAAGGTATACTTCTAGCTAATCCTCGACAAACACCGCGTCTATATTCCTGTGTTTACTGACGGGTCGAGCAGGCCGATGGTGTTGGCTGCTCCGTTGTTTTCTCCCGTAAGACCTGTTGCTACCGTCTTGGCGACCTGTGCAGCGTTTACACTGCTGAGTGCTACGCCATATTGAGAGCACTGCGATCAACAAAGTGCTCCCGCGGATAAAATTTCTTGATTTGCTCTGATTATCTAAGTGCGCTTCAAGCAATTCAGTCTATGTCCAGCTGATAAGCTATTCCAGAACATCCAGGATGTATTTTTCTCCCTCCAAAGTGACGGGAAGAATATTATGCTTNAATCAGAGGAAAACAGACGTTTCCACGAAGGCGGCATGCCTCAAGAATCGCGTGGATTTCTTCACTATTCCAAAAGGGGATATCCTAAATTTCTTTAATACTAGGATACTGAGAGAATTGAATAAAGAGTGGTTGGCTGTTGAAGGGAATAAGCTCCGACTTATCAAGTCCTCTGTTAAGTTGTGGAACAGTTCCTGTAGGCCAGCTAGGCGCGAACCAGTTTGTGAGGAGTGTAGCTCTTCTCTGACAGTACGTCATCTACTACCTGATTGCAGAAAATACACGAGAATACGGAGACCAATTGATCTGGCTACAGATTTATCAACAATTCTCGGAAATGAAACGGATGATGTTAATAAACTATTGAATTTTATGAGTAGATCGGGGCTCCTCCCACAAGTTCTCGGGAGGGTTTAAATTTGCATTCTTCTTTTCTTTTCCCTTTCTTGTTTCCTTTCATTCTTCATTTTTCTTCGATTTGAAAATTGTTTTCAGAATTATATATATATATATAT
>NNCF01127382.1:225613-273605 GCA_002313205.1 Laupala kohalensis
TATATATATATATATATATATATAAAATGTATTGGACAACTTTATTGGTGGATTTTTTAGTGCTTATAGTCGAGGTATTCGGCGAAGAGTCACTACAGCCTGCAAGGGATCTAATGACCTTGACGTTGACGAGCCCTAAAGCCCCAAGGGAAAAGAAAAGAAAAAAAAAGTTCGTTTAAATAGGATCAGTTAAGTGAGAATGTTGTAAGATTAAGCAGAGGATATTTGCAAGGCACGATTATATGTAAGGAGCATACGCAGACTGCACCATCCTTTTCAAGGCAGGATATTGAAAGAGAGCATCTTGTGTAACTGTCCTTGTATTGGAAGCTCCAATTGTTTGTTTTTGATTTATAATCAATGTAATTGTTTACTTTGTTGATCTTAGAAGAAGTCTTAGAATGAGCCAATTATTCGTTTTGGTGTGGTAAACATCATATTAAATTTTTGTACTATCTGGCAGGCCAATTGAATATAATACCAGCAAATTTTCGCAGCACCTCCAACGAGCGTTAAAGTGAGATATTTCTAGTCGTTTGAGAAATTTCACGAATTTTGATACCTCGAATATTAAAGAATCAATAGAAATAGTATGTAATTCTATTACATAATAGTATGTAAATAGTATTACGAAATAGTATGTAATAATATAAATAGTCTGCCTTAGGGCCCTTGATCGGAATTGATGGAATGGTCCCTTGCTTGCTTCCGGAGAGTAAATTAGTTTTTTTTCCCTCCACGTGGTCATATGCAGTTTGTACTGTTTTTTGACAATAAATTTATTATTATTATAATTAAAAATATTGAACCAAAAATATGTTAATTCACCAAAAAATTGAATTGAAGGAGAAAATTATTTTCTTTTGTTAACATTTTCCTCCCTGGAATGAAATAAAATTATTTGTTGACATCTGCACAGATTTCTGCGCATTTTAACGCAAAAATTTTATTTGAAATTGTATCTCACATAAACTTAAAAAAACTAATTCAAACAAATAAAAAGTCATAGTATTACGGTTAGGAGAGGATACGATGGACATCATATATATATATATANTTTTACTAATTCCTGTTCGCGATTCATTCTATGAGAACAGAATACTGCAGAGAAGTCCTTTTATCTAACGAAAAACATTGCTAGCTCGCATTTCATCACATTATCTGAAGACGAAGCACTTTTCTCAAGTTAGACGTTATCTTCCTTTATCTTTTCGTTTAATATTCAACGCTTGAATAATAGTGTTTCTCTGGGAATACTTCTCATCTCCGAATCACTCCTAGACACTGTTTCCTTCTTACTCCATTCCATCCTTTCATTATCCTTGCCCTCTGATGAAAGGCATTCGTCGTGCACATGTTGGAATTGAAGAGAAGGAGAGATGACCATGTCAGGAAACGGAGAGAAAGACCAGAGTAATGAAAGAGTCGTGATAAACTGATGCGAATACCAAGGTTGATGTATTGCTTTTCTTGTCTTGGAGTATTGACTCGAACAAATTCGTAAGTCATCAATAACAAATTATAATATTATGACCCCTAGTGGTCCTTATCTTTTTGTATTTTAGAATCACTTAATCAACTTGAGATGAGCGTTCTGGCTTCAAGAATTATTTGCTTCGTCGTAAATTTAATTAAATAAAAGTGAAATATCACGTGAACCGGACGATATCATTAGTTCAACATCCAAAGACCTCACAGTTACGAAAACGAGTATTTTTACATGACAAACTTGTAACAATAAAACAAAACTGTGTCCACAATCTTGATTTTTATTGGGTTTTATTTTAAATATTTATTATTTTTTAAATAATTATGCATGTTGACAAACCATACTCAAGTAATACACACGTGTAAAATATAACAAATAAATATAATAGACGTGAAAACATTAGAAATGCCATGTTTTATGAAACTTTGTATACAGTATGCACATATTTTAATCAGATTTTAAGAAAAATTTCTTAAATTGACAATGGCTTATTTGTAAAATATTAACTTAATTATTAATTTGTAATTTCTTTTGCGGAGGAAACTATTGAACATCGAATTGGGTATCATATTTAACAAGTCAATTTCCTATACGAGTCACTATCTAATTTATTTTTGAATTATTTACTTCAAATCAACAATGAAGCTCAAACACTTGAATACACTACATCTTATGGCGTCAAATCTAAAAAAGAAAAACAGGAATTCCGCAACTAAGCATCATGGAGCAAAATCACTTAATATAGGGGTTACGAACATGGTATGAATGGTTGTAGAAGTGTAAAAGCGTAGATTCTAGATTAGGTATTAAATATTTTGTTGTTTATTAGTTATTTAATTTTTTAATTAGTTATTTAATTTGTAGTTTATTAGTTTATTAATTTCAATTTTTAAGCACTATACTCAGAATAATCTATAGTTCGATAATAACTTACATGTAATTTTTTGCTTAAAATTACAAACATATTGACATTCTTTCAGTATTATAACTCGCAGCTAACTTTTTATCTTATCTAGGAATTTTTGCTGAATATTTTTATTCCGCCTCTGCCTTAGGGCCCTTGATCGGAATTGATGGGATGGTCCCTTGCTTGCTTCCGGAGAGTAAATTAGTTTTTTTTCCCTCCACGTGGTCATACGCAGTTTGTACTGTTTTTTGACAATAAATTTATTTATTTATTTACTTAAATTTATTTATTTATTTAGCACTGTAAATATTGTGTTGTGTGATGGTAATTTGAATTCTTCTCGCGTTGTAAAAATAATAATTCTCTGCTTTCATAGTACGGTCAATGCTTATATCTGTACATATTTTACATTTTAAGTTGGGGTAATTGTTTGTCTGTGAGTTTCTTTCTTCTGTTCCTCCACCTACAGATTGAGTCCCTTCATCAATTACAAAATTCAATGATACTGTTTCATTTCATACTCTCATCGTTACTATTGAAGTATTTACTATCCTTGCGCTTCATATGCAATATCTGTACATCAATAAAATGTTTTTTTGAGACAATAGTATAATTTTTTTAACATGCACAGTAATCTACATAATATATACCATAATACATAAACAATCTCCTTTCATAAATTCTTTTGAAAATATGATTGATAAAATGTTGTTCGAGTTCTGACTGAAATATAATTAAAAAGTAAACATTTTGATTCCCAATTGTGACACCAACTATTCCTGACTGCATCTCAGGGCACAGAAATTTGTTCCAAATTTTATACTTTTTTTGTGCTCTCCAAACCATCTTTGCGCATGGTCCGATTTAGTTAGAAGTTTTTTAAGTTACTTCGCTATTCGCCTTACGACTTCGTTTTTAAGTGAATTAGTTTGATGAAAAATTAGGGAAGTTGTTCATTACTACTGTTTAAAAAATTATAATGCATTGGATTATTTCATGCTCTTCGTTTTGTGTAACACATCTGCCATGAAAATTACAAATCGAATTTATAACTTTTTTAATATTTTCCACACTACATTGTAAATTGATTAAAATAAAAATAATGTAATAAATGAATTTAATTTTGTTGTTAGGTATGAAAATTAATTCAGTATTTCTACCTAATTTAGAATCCGTATGAATGAAACCCGAATGACCAAGGAGCATTTTGTACTTTAATGCTCGAGTTGACGTTAATATGATAACTCTTCTCTTACCGATTAATTATGTTCTTTTTCTATGAAGTACTCAATCGACATAAACGTTAAGAGTGTTGTAAAATCCTGAAATTCCCATTTTTAAATATATACATTTAAAAATAAGGATGATAATAACTCCCAAAGGGCTCTAATGATATAGACGTCGGCAAACTCTGAAACCGCAAAAAAAAATTAAAAAATAAGAATGTTTTTTATTGAAAGACGAATTTGTCGCATTTCCTTTTAAAGCGACCTTCTATCCGAATCATTGTATCTCATAACAAGTAGGTTGATACTTTGTATGTTGTATTACTTTTACGATCTCTGATTAAACAATTAATTCGATATACTCGTATCTTAAATTATTGGCTATTACTATTGCTGAATTAATTTTATCTTCCAGTAATAATGCAATATTTAGTAACGGAAATTCTTTAATGTCAGTATTGAAATGGAAGCCTTAAAAATGAATAGCGTTTTGCACGTACTACGACATTCATTTGTGAAATTTAAAAAAATGAAAAAAATTGTGAGCCCTCAAATGAGGAATACTTTTTGTCACGCTCCGATGAGCAGCTTGAAATGACGTGTTTGCAACCATCCGACAGGTACAAAACCATACAGTTGAAGCGTCGTTAAGAGGTAAAGAGCAGTCGTTTAGCGTATTAACGAGCAGTCGCTTTATTTACATTAGTATTGCTACATGATATTGAAGAGAGACACCAAAGGTCCAGAACACGTAACTGCTTCGCAAATGATTGAAAAGCATCGAGGTATTCACGGAAAACGTTTGAAAACATTCGCCGAATAGTGGAGGCGAGGGGCAAGTATTGTGTTCACTAATGTTGACGTGTATCAGAGGGAAACTACAACCACGTATTTTAGTTTAAGTCTAGACTAAAAAAAGACCAGCTTAACACTCCTTAAACGTATGATGTATATTGTAATCAATACTAATTTTCGTTTATTTGATTCATGTTCATGGAAGTCCAATTTAATTTATTTTTAATTAAAAAGATTAAATACTGAACCAAAGTAGGGTTCAAACAAACATATAAAATTGCATTTTGAAACTCACTATACAGACATAAATGAAATCAATCTCGGAAATCTTAAAATATTTGAACATGTTTGTTCATCACATACTTTTATTTAATTGAAAATTATAATTATCTATGAAAATAGAGTAATTAAGAATAAAATTTTAAATAAATAAATTAAGGTAAATAAATTAATTTAATTAAATATTCGTAAGTTTTGTGGCAGGACTCTCCACCTACGATTTTTTCTTCAATACTTCGTGTTTCGTTATTTTTGATAATTTTTATTTCTATTTTTTTTTAAATTGTAATAATATTTTTTTGTATATAAATTAGTATGTAAGTTTCTTAAGTTACCAGCCTTTGTTTAGAAGATGCAGCTTGCTGCATTTTTGTATATTCGGTTAATGATAAGTTGAATTGAAACGTGTTGAGAAATTTCTGGTAACCCATTCTAGCCAGTTCCGCTTAAATAACATAGTCATTCGATGTGTGTTTCATTTCTCGTTTTCCATTAGTTCGTCTCTCTCAAATAAACGGGCGGGACAAACGATAATTTTCACTTCCTAACTTACCCAAAGCTTCCACGAAGAAATGCCTAGGGAAGTTATAAACTCTCCCAGTTTTGAGAGAATTAGCGAAGTGAAGGAGCAAATACATTGAAACACGATCGTGCAATGTTATTACAGTCAATTTGTTTTTGTTGAAACTTTTGAACAAATTCATGTTGGGATTTATAAGGAAATGCTGAGATATAATGAGCCGTAAATGACAATGAAATTGTGTTATTTTATTATTGGGGGAAAGTCTTACAGCTTGATAATTATGAATTTTGGGTAAATTTTCAAACTTTTAATCCAGTTTGAAAGTCCAGTTGTTATGCAGTCTTTGAGAATGATTTTTTTAAATATGACATTTCTTGTTTTGAATCTTTGGTTATGTACGAGTATATGATATGACATACGTGAAATGTGTCGATTCACTGAATCTGATATTTGAGAATACATACTAGTGTGGAAACAGATCCTAATTTTCTTATTATTTCCAAATTATTATCGACCCAGGAAATATGTGCTCTCTAGTTTGATTTTGAATTGAAAATGAAACAAATTAACAAAAATACCCACGTGAAACTATATTTTATTTGTTTAATTTCGCATTATTGGTGGAAGTTACCACTTTCTACTTTTAGTTTTATTAAAATATAGGCAAAATTGAGTAAAACAATACTTTTTTTTGTTTTCTCAGCGGGTTTCAACTTGTGGGTTCAAAAATAAAACCAATTATCCAATAGAATTGAAATTGTTACATGTCTTGCAATAAATTTTGAATAATGTTAATTCTATATGTTGTGGGTTTTTTAATTCAAATAATTATGTAAAAGAGAAAAACCCTCCTTGAGAGAAAGTTTAAAAAATGTCGCGTTTGAAACATCTCGATAAAAGATTCTTAATTAATGTTATGTAATAGTTATTTATTGTTTCATTACATCGAGATTCGAATAATTAAATTTAAAATATACATAACAATAACTTTTCAGTTTATATAATAAAATACTTGGCGGTATGTACGGGTCCACTTCTCCCACGATCTAGAAAAATCGTACTTTTGATATCGTCATATTACGAAAAAATTGATGCATATATTTTTTTAAGTAGTCAACATTTCTTACAAAGTTTCAAACAAAAATTATTATCAACTTCACTCCGTCAATGATCAATTTCGTATCAATATTGGATGTTTTAAAAGTGTATTTGTTGACGTAAGTGATTGTTTTTGCAACGGGTCTCCATGACCAAACATTCAATACAAATCATTGATGGCGTATAATTAATCACATGAAATGTGCTCAGAATTAAAAATTATATTTTATATATTACTAAATAAAATAAAACATTAATCCTCAAAAGAACAGTTAAAACCGAGCGTAATGCGGAATTATAATACAATGTTTCATCGCATCAGATCAACCAAGGTGGAGGAAACATTTATTACGTATGGTGACCGAGCTCCATAAGATGAATATACGCGTCTCCCGGTCTCGTAATGGATAGATGGGCTGAGGTCATGAGGAGGCAATTTGTCTTTCGAAACACGATGCGTGGAGGTTTGTAGTTAGATTGCGTGTTTTGCTGCTTCTACATCTTCGCCGCTTCCCTCCAGTAAATTCCTTTATTCAAAAGGAAGTTTTCCTTCAGTAAGATGATGTTTGCAGTTTTAAATTTCATAGATTAAAATCTTCAGCACGTGTACCTACAGTGTTTACATTGAATGGACGTATTAGATGTGGAACAGTGCCTATACAAGGCACAGGGTAATTTAAGCTTTATCATAAATTATCTTTCTAAGCTCTTAAATGGAACTAGAACGAACTTCGTGACTTACTACTTAATAAAACATGTAAAGCGTTCCTTTTTTATATGGTGTATTCTCACTAATAAATGCTAAATTAAACAAACTTAAACAGTGAAAAATGTTCTTTTCTAAGTTATATAACTTGTTTTTACTCTTGATAAATTCTGAATTTCTTCCTACAGATAGTATACTTTTTTCTACTTTCTAATAAAAAATCTGGGGTAACATATTCAAGCACAAAGTACAAAATCATGGGATTACGAGTTACGCCAGAGGACCACGAGGAAAATTACATCCGGAAGTGCGAATAATCATTTCACAAAAATGAAACAAGCAATAGCTGTAACATAACAAAAAAACGAATGTACAAAATCATTAATTGAAGTGATCGATTCGTTCATTTTACTTTATTGCAGCATTTTAAAGTCTTAAATACAATTTCTCTTACTCAAAATTCGTTTTTATTATTGTTGGATGGCATTATTTAGAGACACAATTGCTATTAAGAAAATGAACCCGTTGGCAAACGGTGAAAACGACATGTATATAATTATAATAAAATTAACAATAATAATAATAATAAACATTTGCAAAAATCTCATCCATGAATCATTTCTTATAAACCATATTATATGTAAGTTTAATACAATATAAATATATTTTGAATGAATGTTTGTGTTTACGACGCGTGAAAATATTGCTCTCTTCAGTACATAAAAGTAAATCAATATTCCGTCAGGAATGGGAAGAGAAGAAAATGTATTTTTAAGATTGAGCAATATGATATGCGGTGAAAGTAATTGAAAAGATATGTCCTTACAGAAATACAAAGGAGCCTGGTTGATAATGTTGACACTCTTCCACATTTATCTTAACCGAGGAACTCTATCTACTTTCTCGTTCTTTTTCTCTACTGAATCACGAATACCATCGAACAAACACCCATCAAGAAGTGCGTTCCACTGCAAAACAATTCGTAAATCAATAGTAGTAAAATGATACGTTAAAATATCAACTGAGAAAAATGTTTCAAACTTTTAAATGACTAGAAGAATAGGAGCAAAATAATGGCTTGCAGTTAATATCAGCTCAGAAGAGATGATAAACTTAATTCTTACTAATTATTATTTTACACTTAATTTAATTTTTGCCACATACGTAATGAATTATTTCTTATTATTATAGAGGTATAAAGATGGGAAACCATTCATAGGGAAAGTATCCAAATCGTGCAAATTATATATATACCTTAAAAACTATGTGAATGGATCCTTAGGATCCATTCAAATTACATGGATCCACTGATTTCCAGTGTTCATGCAGCAGCTGAAAACGACATAAAACTTAAAGAATATTGTCTGTATACCACTTCGATTGATATCTTCACATATTCCTGTATAATTGTTAGCGCCGTTTCCCACGTGAGGGCAAAAGCTTGAAATAAAAGTCTCGTGTTGACTGGTTATCTGATTTGATGGGATTAGGATGGCGGAAACACATTCCGAAATTTTTCAATACCCTCTTTAAACATCTACCTATTCAATACCAAAGCAACCATTCGTATTCTTAAAATATTTGATACAAATCACAATTATTTATGAAAATGGAAAATTGTCGGGAAAAAGTGTATTGGAATTGTAAAGTTTGAAAATTAGAAATTTTACACAATATTTTTCACAAATTCGCCAATTCTTTCATAAAAAATCCAATAAATTATACAAAATTAATTAAAAAATCATTTACCGACATGTGACATTCGTGGAAGATAAAGTACAACAGTTAAATTTAAAATTGATTTTTATTGTAGGTGTGTTGCTATTTACTTTTAAATACGCAATCAAATTACCACGCAAAATAGAGAGGAAACGTGGATGATATGTAAAATTTATCTGAAATAATCTTTAATAAGGCACTAAGTAGAAGAAAGAAGTGATTAAGACGCTTAGAAAAAGTACAAAGGAAATACGTGATGGTAAATTTGCTCGGAAATAAATGCGAAGTAATGTTAAAGAATACAAATAGATTAGTGTGGAAGGGTATGTCACTAGTGGAGTAATATCTAATAGTTGAACAAAAGAAATCAAATCTGACACTTAGAAGCTTAGAAAATGTTATATTGTACTACCATCCCGACCTATCCCATTAAAATGGTATCGACCCGATCATAACCAGTCCCTGCTATCACCTTAGGTATCTCCGTCCAGCAACATTACACCTACTAATAGCATCGGAAACTCAAAATGTAAAATCACGCGCTTGATTGGAGTGACTTCCGGTGACTGCTCTTCCATTTTCCACCACGTGGCATGCAACCGGAGGTTGGGACGTTCGGGAGTTCGACGAAGATTAATTCGCGTTGATTACGGGAAAGAACAGCGCGGTCATTGTAATTTAATGCGACGAGATTTGGACTCTAAAAGTTTCAAGGTGCGCTAAGAAAACAAAACTGGAGAGAAAATCTTTATTCTGGTATTGCAAATATACTATGGTCAGTCTTTATAAAGTTCAAAAATATTTATTTGAGTGTTCGTTGATGAGATCCCATATTGGACTAAAAAAAAGCAGGAATTGTCTTTTCCAATTAATAATTCATCTTAAAAACTTGCCAGCTTTGCAGAAATCACTTCTCGTAACTGTATGAAATTGACAAAAAATTACATTTCTGATAACTGAAACATATTTATCTTGCGATATGAACAGATAAGTTTATTTTTCTTTGTATATTAACTGACTGAGTACTCTTGCCTTCACATGGGTGAATGTAGAAATATTTGTAGAAATAATTTTACTTATTCTTTGCTGATTTCTCTTCACTATTGTCACTAAACGTCACATATCGGGTGATTTTTTTTTCTATCAATATTTACTATATCACTCAAATTTGAGCAGTTTCTAAAACATCAAAATTTAATATTGTACGAGAGTTTTATCAAATACTCAAATTACCCAGAATTTTAAATTTTACTTTTTGATCATTTTACCGCTTATTCCTCATTTATGGAAGAAATGTCTTTCCCCCTACATCTAGCTGAGCACCCTCAGTTTTGCTTGTGTGTTTTCCGTGATTTGTTTTTCTAAATGACCAGCGATCTTTGTTATTTCTTAATGTTGATATGACAGAATTGGTTTCTAAAATTCATTAGTTCCTTTTATCCTTTATTAATTCAGATATAAATTGGAGGAAAGGTATGCTTTAAAAAATGACTTTATAACTGATAATATAGCCTGGTAGATACGTAACTACTATGTCAGGTATTACGGGTTGCATTTACAGGACCTAGACTAATTATCTTTTAGACAAGTATTGCACTATCATATTCCTATGTCATAGATATATCATCAAAGATATGATGAAATACTATCTAAAAGTAACCACAAGTAAAATTATTTTTATAAACATGTATTTTTGTGTATTTTATAATGTCATACGACATCCTAAAGTAAATGATAATTAAAGAGTTGTGTGAAATTTATATGAAATACTATTGTTACATCAAATTTAAATAGAGTATAATGACATCATTTTCATACGAGAAGTCTCCCCGGTTGTTTGAATCGTCACGAAGTTGTTTATACTCATTTCCTATCAGTAGAAGGAAATATTCTCTTGAGAGGAGGTTGCCTCGAAGAAGGAGATGCGCGAAAGGGAGTTTTCATATGAATCTCGAGGGAGAGATGTACTCCAGAATTGGCTGAATGTAACAAGACTCCCAGAAAAAGTCTTTCTTACTATTACCGTCATTTTACTGCTTCAAATGAGATAAAGGAAACTTCTGAATACAAGATCTGAGAAAATATCTCATATTCATAAATTCAAAGCGAGATTTAGTAGCTGGAGTATTTTTCATAAAATGATAAAAGAATACAATCAGAGATGCAAATTATAAAAAATAGAGGAAACAAAAGGATTCAAAAATGTATAGTACAAATTAGCAATTAAATTGGAAAGTAATATATTAAAACTCATGGAATAAATTTTCACTGCTTGAAGGGGCGTTAAAAAAATTAAAACTTAATTGAATAAGTTTCAAACTTTTTAAATAAAGTGTTAAACATTGAAACATACATGGAATTTTTATGTCGTCCAAATAAGATAATTTTTCCTTATAATTTAAGCAATTATGTATATTGTTTATTAAGTATATTAAGTCACTTTGATATGAAGTACCCACATATAAATCAAATCTTAAAAACTAAGGAGGTGAGACTTAGAGTAATTTCCTAAAACATTTCTACTAAATACACCAAAGTCAGCTTCTAAGAAAAAAAGTTTTTTTTGTTAAGGAATTTTTGTTCCGATTCAGGTTAATTAAAACCAAGACTTATTATGGAAAAATAAACTCACAAAGATGGAATAAAATTAATAACGTTCTTGGACAGTCAGAGGATCGTTTCTTAAACCGTGATAATAAACTGTTCAACCGTCCTCCGTAGCCGCTCTTTGATTTCTCCAAAACCTACGCTGTGTATTATCTCAATGATCTTTTCTTTTTATCCAAATCTTTCACAACATAGAAATTACCAAGATAATCCATTTGCATATATAAATTTGTTTGAGTAACTAGGACAATTCTCACAATATCTCTGTAACAGTTAAGTAAATGATAAACATGGTATTGATACCTCGTATAAATCTTAATAGTAAAGTAAAAGTAGTAAACATTGGAAATAAACTTTATGTGCTTATATTTAGGAACAGCAAATACATCACGATATCGTTCTACTACTCACCGAAAAATTTTTGAGGCTATTGTTTTTGAGGGATGATATTTTAAATACAAAATATATGTGATTTAACTATGTACTTTATTATTAGGGGGGGGGAAGACTAATAATATGAGACAATTTGCACACAGATAACTTGGTTCGTAATGTTTCAATCTCTAGTCAAAATATATGTAAAAAAATTTTCTCAATAACTTCTTTAAGAAAATTTACTTAACTATTCACCATGAATATTTAAGTTTAATCTAATAACATAATTACGGTTTTTTGAAAATAAATGTGAAGAATACTTGCAAATTAATATTCAGAGTCCAACACAAATGTCGCAAATTAATATTCAGAGTCCAACACAAATGTTTCAGAATAATTTCCAATACACTACAATGTACTTACTATATTACTTAAAAACATGCTGCATAGAAACATAAAAAACGAATAGGATCTCGACTGACTTCTCCTTTGGTAAACAACCGTTCTGTCTCCTCGGTGACTACAGTAAAGCAATAAAAATAAAAGTAACAATAAAATATGAAAACATGTTTAGAAATTTTTGGAAGAGTTATGCAGGAATTGACCATTCGTTTTCTAGAATCAATGTCTGCAAAGTCCGCAGAATCAGCGACGTAGTCAGAACCTTCCGCGAGCATCAACACACGAAAGAAAATCCTGAGCTGGGGCAGCTAATGTATTGGCTGCCAGCCGGACAGACAACATATGAGTTCGCAGAGCTAATATCCGTCTGCTATGACGAGATCCACATCGTACCACATCGTACAGAATTATCTGTCACAGCTTAAATAGCTAATCTGCAAGATAAGAAGAAGGAATCTATAGCCGAGGATGTTGCCAACTCGTAAGCATGTAATATTGATTCGACGTGAGTTGACGTCCACTCATTTGCATGCTTTTTTCTCTTGCAACTTTCTTTACGATATTCATTTTTATTACAACTCGATTGGCTGACATTTTTGATCACAAGCGAATAGAAAACGTTCTTTTTTCAAAAACGGTCTTCAGGTATCCAACAGCGACAGTATGCAAACCAGTGAGAAAGCTACTACCGAGCTACTGCAGCCCAACGACACGAAATAATTTTTTATTCTCTTGTGTTGCGCTGTCTTACAGTTGGCACCATAGTAGTGGTACCATGAATAGTAAATACGTAAAATAGTAATCATCTCTAATACCTTGAAAAATATATCTTTAAGTATCAGGAAAATAGTTTTTAAGTATACTTGAAATTTATTCTTATTAGATTAATACATTTGAAAAAAAACATTAGACTTCAAGTTTCGGGATATGCAACGTCGGGATAGCGTCGTTTAGTCGTAGTAATGAATCATTTTATTACAACTATTCATAGTTGCGAAACCCTTGGTCGATTTGACTCCATAAAACAATTGCGCAAGCTGCGCCGCCTCAGTCATGAGTAAACAAGCCGAATGCATAGAAGGCAGCGTAGCTGAGTGTCATTTAGCGATAACTACCAACGAGATCATTGGAGAGGAAGAAACAACAGTTCTTGTAGCTAAGTCAGATTTTTGAGCGGGGCTAAGCTGTTGCGCGAAAAACCCATAAACTATAGCTGTTGATGTCACTTTCTTCCTCCCAGACAAACTAGCGTTAGCTTCCACAGTGGTCTCGATCAGATGAAAACTCTTTAGGGTAATGCTAATAGTGCTGTCTGTCCGCTAGACAACCAACGCGTGAGCTTTCACAGCTAACTTAAGGCTGAGCTATTCAACTTATTTTTTCCGTGCACCGATAATTGATTATTCCGAGTGAAGAGTTGAAAGTTAAGTGGCGATGGTTTTTACCTCTAGAGTTTAAATGTGTGAAAATTTAGTTCACTTTTTACAGTTCACTTCAGACTTCCAGTACGATGCCGTACAGAATCCGTTCTCTTCAGATAATTAGCAGCAAGACTAGTCTTGAACGTGTTGTTTTCCATAATCTAAAGTTCGACATTCATGGTGAAGATCAAGCGTATTTTTTCAAATTTAAATTTCAATCCTAACGCTTACTGGTACCTTTTCATATTCACTGACATAGGGATTAGTATACGTTAATATTTATGAATCATCGTAGACACAGAATGGTTATGGTAAGAGCACGTGAAAATAATACAACTAAAAGCGAGATAAAGAATAGGACTCCTCCAATCAATGCCAAGGACGAGCAATTACCGTCTGAGATCACAATTACTACTATAAGATTGTTAATGACGTACACATCCTTTGAAATGAATACCACAACAACAAAGCACAACTTACACAATTACGAGTGACACGAATCCATGCGTTACGACTAATACGAGACCTCTAATAAAAATAAAAAGTCTTTACGAGACTCAAGAATGATCGTCAGCTCGAAAATATAGTATCAAATGAACTTACGTGTGCATTCGTTGACCACGACAATCTATTGACATTCCGAAGCTTCCCGTATATTATAAGTACTCTCTCAGAAACACTAACGAGGTGATTTCAAATCTAAAATACATAGAAGAGAAAGAAGTCAGTGATTTTAATTTGACCTGTTTTTCATGACCAAGTACTGGTACCACCCTCACTTCAGTGCACGAGAAAAAGTGTACAAAACGTACTATAACTCGTGAGTAACTGCAAGAGGAAAAAAACGCGGAAGTATACTGACTTGACTCGCACACTATGTGGGGAAAAAGATTCGCGCCCATCTGAATTTTGGTATATTTTCTCGTTCTCCATATTTGGGATTGTTCTGGCGTATCATGCATTCTTTCTTCGAAGATGGTTTTAAATGTTTTCGGACCAAAACACGCGGAGGTTTAAAAAACACGAATAGTTTTGATAAAAAGTATTTGATGTATTAAATGTCAGTATTCACAAGACATATTATGACCTGCACTCATATATTTATTATTCATATAGTAGTGTGGAAATGAGAGCAAAAGAAGAATCGTGGTTGGTGGAGTGAATCTTACGAGATGAATAATCGGGCGTATTTCTGTATTTTTTACTTAGAATTGTGATTTCTTCTTTCTTGAATTTCATTGATTTTCCTTCTCATTGAGCATCTTGAGAATGGCTGTATGGAGACTGAAATAATGTAATCGAATACATTCTAATTCTGGTAATGTTTAAGCTCATATTTCTCTTCTCGATGCTCGAAAATGTGTATTTAACGGTGATTTGTGAACAACGGAGTGAACGTTGAAGAGACAGTTAGACCTCCATCCCTATCGACCGTCCCAATGAGATCGCATTTTCCCGTTTCATCGCTCCAGCATAAATCTACACCGCTACCATCCTCTCTTTCTTTCACCATCCCTGCTTTTTTTCAATGACTTCCTTGATGTAAACTGCCGACCACCAAAATCACCAAACCGCCAGCGACTGCGGGTTTTTTTCTATTGATGTTATTTAGCCATCTCCGCGTCCATTTGCGGTAGTGCGGTTTTATCATGATGAATTCTCTCATCATAGACCTCGTGTATTTGAAAGCACCAAATCTACGTATTTTGAAATAGTTATTCGGAAAGAACAGAATGGTGCGATAAAATTGATCACGCGGGAACTATGAAAGCATGGTAGATTTGCTGGAACAAAATCCTAAAATGACATTAGCTTTACACCTTCATGAAGGACGTATGTACAATTTGCAAATAAGTATAGAAAATGATTTAGACCCGTACGAGAGGTATAAGAAATGCTAACCGGGCATGGGAATTTTAAGGAGTACCTACATAAGATTAAGACAGTAGAAGATAAAACATATAGGAGGTGACGAGAACAGAGAACATATATTATGAGCGTGTGAGTTGTATAATGGGAAATGCGGAGTAACCCTGACCTGATTAGTTCAGAAACAAAATATAAGATCTTTGAAGAGCGCGTCAGACGGATGTGAATGGTGCAAGATGCGGTAAACAATGGAGAAGACTTATGATGACTGACTACATCCACATCCCTATGGAGAAGATGAGGACGGGCATGCCATACCGTGGCACGGTAAAGAGATGTCCAGGAAAGAGTATTAAAATATAATGTGAAATAAATTACCGTAAAATGACAACTGTTAAAATAGGGATAAAAAATACACGTAGTGGGAGATAAATTACGAGTAATGAACATTAATAAATTTAGAACCAGGGTTGCTCGGCACAGAAAAATACTTCAGTAACTCATAAAATTACAATTTAATTTATCCTCAACAACAATATATATTATAACTTCTTGCATTTTTAAGAACTATAAATAGCATCCGCGTTTGCAACAGTCATTCCGGGTCCTATATCTTCTTGAATCTTTGCTACATTTTCCCGCCACTTTAGGCGTGCTTATTTGCAACTGCGTAGCTCATCTTAACCAGGTGTCGTGTGTTGTACCATGTATTGTTCCAATTTCGGCTACATGTTGTTTAAAAGCTTAAAATATCAATTTAGACTCTAGTAATTTTCTCTTCTCGTACAATGTCATCACTCCTAGCTGTTTAACAGTCTTGACAAATTTCCCTCTCTCTGGCCTGTATATGTCACATTGCCATAAGATATGGTTAGATGTCTCCTGACCTTATCTGCCATAATCCATTGGTTACGTTTCGTATTCTTTGCAAGTAAGTCCATGTCTCGTTATATGTGGACTCAGTTTTGACCATTTCTTTGTCCGTTCGCAGTAATTTACGTCCGGTATGTATTTCTCCGTTTTCCTCCGTTTTTCTCCGTTTTTCTCCGTTTTTCCTTCGTTTTTCCTTCGGGTAGAGGCGGATTTCTTATACAGGTTCTCTAGGCTTTGTCTAGGGGCGTGTTTATTGTAACAATAAATCGTGAATTTAGTGTTTTTTCAACTCTTATGATTTTTAAACACTATACTCAGAATAATCTATAGTTCGATAATAACTTGTACATGTAAATTTACAAACATATTTGCGTTAAATTACAAACATATTGACATTATATATGTATTATAACGCGCAGCTAACGTTTTATCTTATCTAGGAACTTATTCAAAAAAAAAATTGAATCCGCCTCTGCCTTAGGGCCCTTCATTGGCATTGATGAGATGTTCCCTAGCTTGCTTCCGGAGAGTAAATTATTTTATTGTCCTCCACGTGGTCATACGCAGTTTGTACTGTTTTTTTTACAATAAATTTATTATTATCACATAATTTATTATTATTATTTGGTTAACGCTTCCAATAATAGTTGCGTTAACCACTGTCGACCTTAGAATAATTTTCAAACTTCTGAACTGTTTGTTAAATTAATCAAACGGGTGGCAATAGAACTCATCTGAAGTATTTGTAGACTGTGAGTGATTTTTTAAGCATTAAAGAGAAAAAATTGGGTGGTGTATTTGTAGTTTAAAAACGTAGTTAACCTAAAGCCACCATTAAACATCTCATCTCAAAAAGACACTTCAATTAAGAGATGAAAGTAAAAGTCCCTGAACAAACTTAATTTCAGTCTTTTTAAATTGCAATGCTGAAAAATAACGTGAGGTGTTTTAGAAACGAAAAAAATAAATTATAACTCTAAAACTTTTAGTGATTTACAGCTGTAAACATATCTTTAATGTTGGCTCTCATAATGAAGCATTTGAGCAATTATCATTGCTTAATGAAAGAAAAAATATTGAAGAGATTGACTGTCTCAAAACACAAAATTACACATTCCAAGTTCCAATTTATCCACAAATTTAGAGAGACGACCATTCCAGACACACAGATCGTAATATATATTTCAATTTTGCTTCAAAATTTTTTCAGTAAAGCTGTTGTTAAATGTAATTGACAGTTCTTTCAAATATGACCAATTGCAGATTATTGTTAATTTGTCGACGTTACTAATAAAATTTTAGACTGCATGGCAGTCATCATAAATATTACAAATTTAAACAAATGTATATTTTGTATTAATTATTATATTCTATAGTTTAAAGTATTTATAATGACAATTCTAGTCCATAAAACCGATTCCGTCGCCAGGATTTCACCTCTTTTGACAAAAGCAGTATTGTAATTAAAAGCGTCATCCACAGGTTTGATCGCGAGACGTCCCGTTTATTTTTCATATGTTTTACACTCGTCACTGCGTCTCCATATTTCTGCATTTGTCTATCCCTTAACAAAAATTAACTCACCTGTGTACTAGAAGAACAATACTGTAAATACGCCAAAGATTGACTTTTCATACTTAATCTCCAATTCTTGTGATGTATGTTCATTTTTAGTATTTAAAACGAAATAGTGGTTGATGATAAGTGAAATAGATTCTCACGGATTTGGTGTGTTAGTAGAGTGTAATTTTAATGCTTACAGTGTCGAAAGAAATATTATATTCTGTTGGGTGAAGTCTTTTGAAATAAAAGAAATGAATTTGAGACTCAAACTAGGTTTATTTTCAAATAAGATGACACTTCTTTTTGTTAACCGTATATTTAACAGTGTTATTATACGGTCCCCTTTCCATTTTTCTCCTTACTCATTTATCGCATCTCAGATTGTGTATTCTTGGAATTTTTCAAAAAATGTTTTTGTCGCTATTATCTCTGCACAGCTTTTGATGTTCCTTACTCCAAGCTTCATCAAATACATTATGTACCAATCGTTTTCAGCATCGTATAACTTGCATGTCCACATCATATGTTCTGGTGATTGTATCTTCTTCCCACGGAAACATATCGATTTCTTCCTTGCTTATCCGTTTCAACTACTGCTTAAAATTACCGAACCCAATTAAACTCTCTATTTGGTACTTTTCCGATTTGAACCAACTCTTATTCTTTTCTCTAAATGTCACATCAGGTATATGTATGAAGTACGCGTCCCTCCTTTGCTATGTGCTCGATGTAACTTCTGCACTATTTTCTTAGCAACACCCTTCTTGTCTTTACGAAACTGCTCTTCATCAGCGACTACGTTGCCCTTTTCTTCAGCCAGTATCGTAAGCTAATTTTAAGCAGATATATATCAATTGGCAACACACCTAAAATCAACTTTACTGCATTAGTTGCTACTGTAGCATAGCATCCCCTTTAACGCAGGAGGCACATCCGTTGCATACTGTGTATCTTCCTCTCCACACGTATGTTCGTTATTCTCGGACACGAAACACTCGCTCAATAACTGATGAGAGGTCTCTTTCCACCCTTATATAATTTTATTAATTATTTCGTTGGCACATTATATCTGTTGTATCCAACACGCAATAAATTATAATGTAGCTTTTTAACTTTCTCCTTTGCAAACGAGATATGGGGCGCAAAACTTAACCTATCATGGATTATTATTTCCAAATATTTATTGACGTACTACTTGTAAGGTATGGTATTGATCTTTTACAAAGGGGTTGCTCCTCGTGTTCTTTGAATTTCCAAAGCACATTGCCCTTGTCTTTGTCCAAGATATTTGCTTCACAGCAGAGTGTAACGTCCCGCAGGGTGGATACTTGGATGACTCCAATCAAGTATCCCCTTTCGTTCAGTTAAATAAATAAACGTCTTAAATTCCACTTGATCTCAGAATGCTTTATTTAAAACCGTGTGACAGGCGTAGCATGCACGTCGTCAAAACTTGCTTTTTACTGGAGTACGGTATCTTGCAGCGAAGATCCGGGACCCTCTGGAAAGGCAGAGTGGCGTGGAATTTCTCCAGGAAGCAGGATCTCGATTGTGGCTTCAGGGTTTCTTCTGGTCCACGTAGATTGCAGAGACGCCTTCGTTTCCAACGAAGGCTTGAATTTCCCGCGCGGATTCCAGGTCGTGGAAGGCACTGCGACGGGAAGTTTCGTCGAGATAGGAGTTTGGAATATCTCGGCGAAGTGGAGATTATTTGTGGTAATAGCTCGGAACTGCAGCGTTATTATCAAAAGTATTGAGCTCGTCAAAATGTCTTTGAGCAGCGAAAATACTTTGATGATCAATTCGTATCAGCGAGCGCGTTTCGGACGTCCAGTTCTCACCAGGATAGTAGCAATTCTTCTGGCTGTTATTCCGTAACCTGGCAGTAACTTGAAGAGGAGACAAGTGAGCGTTGACACACATATTAAACGTAGTTGGGTCTAATGTCAGTACGTAATGTGACGTCATCCGTGAACTTGTTGTTCCTTGAACTTACTGCCATCAGTTGAAATGCGTAGGCCTTGACTTTGAATTCTTGTATACAGAGGGCTGTGGCTAGTGATGTAAACACGAAGATGGCGCGTGTTTGTTGTAAGAATGAACGAGTATGAAATCCAGAATACATCCGTTCTTGTAGTGCTCGAGGGCGAAGGCGTGACCATAATGGGGGCTGTAGTCAATGCGTGTTGTAACCGAAATGCAGTTGAGTTGTTACACTACCGCCCCACGTTCAAAAAAGACTTTGTGGATGACAAAGAAAAAAGAACTGGTCGTAGGGAAGTCTTCCCTTACATGAAATCTAGATACATGAAGTCTAGATACATGAAGTCCTGAGGAAAAAAAACCTGGCTTTGGACGTTCAGCCTGACGTGGATGAACGTTCAGAAGTGCTTAATCCAAAATCTGGATATAAGGGAAAAACTGCTCAAGGACCCGCCTGTGAAAATCCAAAGTAATAATCTTCGAAAAATCCAGAGTAATAATCTTCGTGAAATCGTCAGAAGAGAGACGTTCTGGTAGCGCAGGGTCTGGGTGCCAGGATGTCAGGAGCTGAGGATGCTGGGAGATGCGGATGCTGGGAGATGAAGATGCTGAAGACCAGGATGCGTTGGACCAAGGCGCCGAGCCTGAGGGAGGCTGGGTTGGACCAAGGTGCGGAGAGAGGAGATCTCCGCGAGATGTGCATCTCGTCGCAGAATCTGTGCGTCTTGTTGACAGCGTTTGGAAGAAAATTGTTGAGTATTAGTGAAACGTCTATAAGTGGTCGCCGAACCGAGGATTGGAAATAAACGTGTTCAGACTTCCATAAATGTGTTTGCTTCAACTCAAATTTTCTTCAACTCCCATTTCTAGGATAGTCGAGGTCAATTCTGTTTAATGCATTCACAGTTATAACAGTTTCAACAGACGTTGTATCCGCTTTTTTTTTATTTCTGGTTGTATTTTATTTTCACAGGTGTTAATGTAGTATAGACTGGAAAATTCCTGGATAGTCAGACAGTGTTTTACTACTGTTGATTTCTCATATAGGATATTTCTGCGTCTGGTACATACAATAATGCCATATGTTAAAAGAAAATATTTCCACATTTAAAATTAAAATTGGTGGATTTAAGCGCGCGTTACATATACATTCATGATACAATGAACCAGAGTGACCTGTGGTGAACTGGCAGTTTTTCAGTCATCTGGTGAGAGAGAAGAAAAAATCATTAGTATAGTATAGTCAACCGTGGATGCTGTGGGTATTTTCTCCTTTTGTTGGGAGAATTTTACATCCGGTTTGCGCGTTGTGGCATTGGATTTGCGTTTATGCGCCGTATGCGCAAAAGAATGTGAGTCTTCCATCGGTGTGAAAGTTATGCTTGTGAAGGAGTGCAGCGAGTTCCTTATGGAAATCCTCTTGTTGAGACTTGTCACTTGAAGAGAGCGTCGTGGGTCGTGAAATCTTGAATCGATTCATATCTTCCCTGTGTGGTTTCTCAGTTGTGACAACTTGTCGCGTTTTGGAAGGTAAAGGTGCGGTCGAATGACGTTGAAACGTAGTCTTGCAGTTCGGTGGGACTGAATTTCCCTCCTTGGGTGCCTTCGAAAGTTTCGGTTTTGGTGTAATTGATTTAACAGATCCGCAAGACGGTGCCTTCAAAAGTTTCGGTTTTGGCGTATGTAATTTAACTGATCCGCAAGACAGTGCCTTCGAAAGTTTCGGTTTGGCGTATGTAATTTAACTGATCCGCAAGACAGTGCAGTCGTCGATTCTTTAAGAATCGATTTCAGAGGGGTAGAAGACCGTGGTGCGTTGTTTACATTTAAATTACTGCAGTGGGCCTTGGCTACTTGTTTATTTACTGTCTTGGTAGACGGACGTTTGAACTTGCAATTGCAGTGTCTGGCTGCCGAACCGAATTTTAAGTGGTAATAACACAATTGTCTTGACGTAGGCTTCCCTGGACGAGCAGATTGAATGCCGATGCTGGCAGCTACCGCGTGCTTGGGTTTAAAATCGCATGGTGCGACGCATTTCTGTGCGTTTACCCCGAAAGTGNTGGCGGACAGATTGAATGCCGATGCTGGCAGCTACCGCGTGCTTGGGTTTAAAATCGCATGGTGCGACGCATTTCTTCGCACGAATTCCGAAAGTGGAGTGAAAATAACAAGGGTTGGATTGTGCTCCGGGTCGTGCGTCTCGTCGGGAAAGCGTTGCTTTGATTTGTGCTACTTCCTTAGTGAGGATATTCAGAGTCCGAAGAATGTGCTGGAGCACCGAGTCCTCGGAAGTTGGCATGTTTGCGTTTGCGTCAGTGACAGTGTCAGTGACAGTTGCTTTGTCAGATGTGCTCGTAAAATTGGTGGTTTCTGTCGCCTTGTTTGCAGTCATAACAACATGAGTAGTGTCCACTGCACATGAAGTGGGGAGAATCGAGTCGTTAGTTGCGGTCTGCAAATTCCCCGTATGCTGGTTTATCAGAAAACCTTTGAGCCGGTCATAGGAGTCGACGTCGTTTGGTAACAAAAGTTCTGGGGTGATAGCGCCGATTACATGTTGTTGCAAGCATGAAAGAACAGACGCGTGCCTCAAGCGTTGAGAATTAACTCCACTTCTATTGAGTAACGCCTCGGCGAACACAAACCACTTCCTCGGCAGTTTCTCCCAAAATTTGGGGAGGGGTATACTCGGGGTCGAATACATAATGGCGNAGCGAGTTCCTTATGGAAATCCTCTTGTTGAGACTTGTCACTTGAAGAGAGCGTCGTGGGTCGTGAAATCTTGAATCGATTCATATCTTCCCTGTGTGGTTTCTCAGTTGTGACAACTTGTCGCGTTTTGGAAGGTAAAGGTGCGGTCGAATGACGTTGAAACGTAGTCTTGCAGTTCGGTGGGACTGAATTTCCCTCCTTGGGTGCCTTCGAAAGTTTCGGTTTTGGTGTAATTGATTTAACAGATCCGCAAGACGGTGCCTTCAAAAGTTTCGGTTTTGGCGTATGTAATTTAACTGATCCGCAAGACAGTGCCTTCGAAAGTTTCGGTTTGGCGTATGTAATTTAACTGATCCGCAAGACAGTGCAGTCGTCGATTCTTTAAGAATCGATTTCAGAGGGGTAGAAGACCGTGGTGCGTTGTTTACATTTAAATTACTGCAGTGGGCCTTGGCTACTTGTTTATTTACTGTCTTGGTAGACGGACGTTTGAACTTGCAATTGCAGTGTCTGGCTGCCGAACCGAATTTTAAGTGGTAATAACACAATTGTCTTGACGTAGGCTTCCCTGGACGAGCAGATTGAATGCCGATGCTGGCAGCTACCGCGTGCTTGGGTTTAAAATCGCATGGTGCGACGCATTTCTGTGCGTTTACCCCGAAAGTGGAGTGAAAATAGCAAGGGCCGGATTGTGCTCCGGGTCGTGCGTCTCGTCGGGAAAGCGTTGCTTTGATTTGTGCTACTTCCTTAGTGAGGATATTCAGAGTCCGAAGAATGTGCTGGAGCACCGAGTCCTCGGAAGTTGGCATGTTTGCGTTTGCGTCAGTGACAGTGTCAGTGACAGTTGCTTTGTCAGATGTGCTCGTAAAATTGGTGGTTTCTGTCGCCTTGTTTGCAGTCATAACAACATGAGTAGTGTCCACTGCACATGAAGTGGGGAGAATCGAGTCGTTAGTTGCGGTCTGCAAATTCCCCGTATGCTGGTTTATCAGAAAACCTTTGAGCCGGTCATAGGAGTCGACGTCGTTTGGTAACAAAAGTTCTGGGGTGATAGCGCCGATTACATGTTGTTGCAAGCATGAAAGAACAGACGCGTGCCTCAAGCGTTGAGAATTAACTCCACTTCTATTGAGTAACGCCTCGGCGAACACAAACCACTTCCTCGGCAGTTTCTCCCAAAATTTGGGGAGGGGTATACTCGGGGTCGAATACATAATGGTGAAGTAGTAGGTTAATCAGTGATTAGTAAGACTACGTTACGTGGCCAAAATGTAGTTGTATTGGGATCACCAGTTGATGTAAATCAACAAATTGAACTTTTATTGAACTGATTATGTTGAATCAGTGAATATCAGAAGGTTTGCGTGAAAGATCACGTCGGAAAGTCAACTGCTTTATTTATGTTGACCCTTCATTTAATACACGTGTTAAATCAACGGATCAGAAGATTGCGTGTTCAAATCACGTCGGGAGTGACCAGCTTTATTTATTAGTAACGTCCCGCAGGGTGGATACTTGGATGACTCCAATCAAGTATCCCCTTTCGTTCAGTTAAATAAATAAACGTCTTAAATTCCACTTGATCTCAGAATGCTTTATTTAAAACCGTGTGACAGGCGTAGCATGCACGTCGTCAAAACTTGCTTTTTACTGGAGTACGGTATCTTGCAGTGAAGATCCGGGACCCTCTGGAAAAGGAGAGTGGCGTGGAATTTCTCCAGGAAGCAGGATCTCGATTGTGGCTTCAGGGTTTCTTCTGGTCCACGTAGATTGCAGAGACGCCTTCGTTTCCAACGAAGGCTTGAATTTCCCGCGCGGATTCCAGGTCGTGGAAGGCACTGCGACGGGAAGTTTCGTCGAGATAGGAGTTTGGAATATCTCGGCGAAGTGGAGATTATTTGTGGTAATAGCTCGGAACTGCAGCGTTATTATCAAAAGTATTGAGCTCGTCAAAATGTCTTTGAGCAGCGAAAATACTTTGATGATCAATTCGTATCAGCGAGCGCGTTTCGGACGTCCAGTTCTCACCAGGATAGTAGCAATTCTTCTGGCTGTTATTCCGTAACCTGGCAGTAACTTGAAGAGGAGACAAGTGAGCGTTGACACACATATTAAACGTAGTTGGGTCTAATGTCAGTACGTAATGTGACGTCATCCGTGAACTTGTTGTTCCTTGAACTTACTGCCATCAGTTGAAATGCGTAGGCCTTGACTTTGAATTCTTGTATACAGAGGGCTGTGGCTAGTGATGTAAACACGAAGATGGCGCGTGTTTGTTGTAAGAATGAACGAGTATGAAATCCAGAATACATCCGTTCTTGTAGTGCTCGAGGGCGAAGGCGTGACCATAATGGGGGCTGTAGTCAATGCGTGTTGTAACCGAAATGCAGTTGAGTTGTTACAAGAGTAAAGCTGCTGATCCCTTCTCCTTGATTTCACTCCGTGAATACCCTTTGACGACAAGACAAATATCGTTTGGGTATGCTATAACTTTAATACGTTTTCCCAACTCTTTCAAGTACACTGTTTAATAAGACATTCCAGTAAAGAGGCGCAGTGTAGGCACTCGGGAGCAACGTTTCATATTTTGCATCATTACCTTCTTTTCTCCCGTAGTACGTATAGTGTATCTATCACAGAAGTAAACAACTATCAACTGCAGAAGCTTGCTGTTTATCTCCATATATTGCAGTTTCAAGAATTATTATCAATGAGGCATTATCAAATGTTACTTTCACATCTACAAAAATTACTAACGTATACTTTTCCGCTCTTTCTTGAACTGTGTTGGGAAGATTTTTTATTGTATTCACAATAAAGTCTCCTCCTCTCCAAAATAAATATTCCAAGTAGGTTTCTTAAAGAACAAGATTTATTGCGTAAATATGTAACCGTCTTGGAACAAACAAATGAATAGCACAAGACTACAAACGGTAAAGCAATTGAAAGTTCCGTGAGAACTTCGTTCTCACGTATAACTGGCGTTGATCACAAGGAGTATTCCCTGCGTTGACAGAGGGCGTCGTCGGTGGCAGTCCACGGAATACAGCGATCTTCAGCGTGACGACACCATCAGTCGAAGTCGTCGTAGTCGTATGCCTTGTATCGATTCTTGAAGTCGATAGTTCCGAATTGGAAAGTACTTCAGTCTCTTGATTTTTGAGGTTAGACGTTGTTTACAGCGTCGTGCGAGATTTCTTCAATCGCAGAATGGACTTGGAAATATTTCGATGTCGTGAAATATTTCGATCGCCTAGTTTGGAAATAGGCGTTTTTTCAGCGTCGTGCGAAACTTCTTCGGTCGCCGAATTTGGGAGATAGAATTTCTCCAGCGTCTGGCGTAGTCAGAGTTTGACTTTGAAGATTTCTTGAACTCGTAGGAATTTTGTCAGCACCCAGTTTGAAGATAGAATTCCTTCAGAGGTTCGGTGTAGCTCGGAGCTCCCGAGAGCGATGTTAACAGTTCAAGAGCTCGTGAGATAATGCTTTTATCGTAGCTAGAAGGTTTAATTTAAACAAAGACATATGACGGTCTGGGGGACCCAACACAGTGTCGCAGTTTGTTTCTTGAAATTCTCCAGAAATTTTCTAACAGGCTAGACGGAGTTCTCGGGTCTTCGAGCGTCTCCGAAGGCGTCTCCCTGCCGTCATGGAATCGCAATTGAGGCGATCTTTGTTTCATGGAATCTTCTATTGTTTACTATGTTGGAGGTTCCTTGGCGTCGTAGTTCGGGACTCTCTTGTGTAAAGAGTGGTGTCGCCTTGGGAACCAGTAAACAGTATGGCGAACATGTAACATTTCGTAGCTCGTTACATGGGGGAGCTTTCAACGTATTCTTTGTATGAAGGTATGTACCTTTATTTATATGTAGGAATTGTGTTCCTACAACTGTATCAACTAAGTCATTTAATGCATCTACAGTAACTCTACATCTCCTGAAACCATACTGTGAAGCATGTAATTTATGATAAGTCTCCAGATATTCATTCACTTTCTTGCAGTTCATTTATCAAAATTTTTGCCATGTGTGGGTAATAATGTTATTGGTTTATAGGAACTGCCATCATATACACTTCGATTTCCTCCTTTTAAAAATATTTTAATACCCCTATTTTTCACACTTCTGGAAATATACTTTCTCGAATACATATGTTATATTGTATATTCCCTATAATATGTCCGAATATATTTTATAGGACATCCGTACCATTTCATGTGTGATTTGTTCGAAACCTGGACTCTTCTTAGGTCTTAAACAGTTTATTATATCTTCTAGGTCACTTTTTATCGTCTCTTCCATCTACACAGCTATCCCATTGCAGTCCAGTTGTGGCATCAGGGAGCAATTTGTTCAGATATCTCTGCCTCAAACTTCTCCAGCCGTACTCGCATTTTCTTCTCCAGATGTCACAGCTTACCACAAATTTCCCTTTCTGTACTTGTCTTTGGCTATCAGATACGGGATGCCCCGGCAAATCTTCCGGAAACATTTCTCCCTATAATGAACCCAGTGTTTTACTTCGACATTTTTAATCGCAACTTTATGTTTTCTGCGATCTATCTGATAAGCATGCAAAACATTCCTCACGATATTCCCTTTGTAGAAATATCTTACTACATATACGACGAAACACGTACCTTAATACGTATATGATGAACTCCCTCATGCATCTAACACATAAGATATGCATGTTGCCACGCCAAAGCAGTAAACGCCATGTTGTTTATGGCGTCGTCAAGACGAAGTATCAGAGACCCCAGATCCAAGACCAGCATAATACACACCTTTCGCAAGAGCGTCTCTACATACGACGCAAGAGAGTCTCTACATTTTAAACATTAGAAGACTCCATGAGACACACGGGCCACATGGCTCAGAAAGCGTATGTCGCGTATTTGTTAGGAAACATCGAGAACACGGGTCAGTTTATTAAGAAGCTTCGAGAAAATGTTCAATAGACGAGCCTCGACCCTGTGTTACGTCGCTAACGTCAACAGCTATTAAAGTTTAGTTTATAGCAACGGCTACGACGGTGAAATCAGTACGACGGGTTCTCTTGCCGAGTGAACATCGGGTCCGAAAATAACCTCAACCAAGAAACCCAGCTTTGCGAAATCGTCCGATCTGTGACAGAATTAATTCTATCTTCAAAAGACCACGGGACGCCCTCTTACGGTATGCAGCAGAACTAAGTCTATCTCCAAGAAGCCACGAAGCGCCCTCATACGATTAGCGGCGGAACTAATTCCACCATCCGAGGACACGAGGTGCCGTCTTACGATACCACGCAGAGGCTCAACCTGCAGCGCCATTACGTGCCGAGATACCGTACTCCAACAGCTATCATCTAGCTACATCAGGATTTATCACCAGCGGTGCCATCTTGTGACGAGGAAGAGAACTTCATTAACCTCGACAACCAGCTTACCCAACGTCGTGAGTCGAACAAGCAAAAGGCACAAATTCATAAAACATTCATTTGCCTGTTGTTACCCTGGTGTTATTTATTGTTTACTTACGATTCAATTATTTGTTCACATTGAACCTGCATAATAAATCTTGTCCTTTTTAACCTTTGAGTAATTATTTTGGAAAGGAAGAATCTTATTGCGAAGCAATCTCCGCATCGAGACTTGTGAAGCAATAAAAAAATCTTCGCCGACACCCTTGTTGTTTTAGACGTCTATAATTTCGTAGTGCCTTATATTTTGCATTCTTTTTCAGTGTTATTTCGTCTCTCCACCATCGCTGTCCCCGCTGTCCTTTTCTCAACCTTTTAAATGTACATGCATGACCTGCTCGTTGAAGTGCAAGCTGTAAATTATCAATGTTAGCACATAGATTGTGTATGTTCA
Organism: Laupala kohalensis; assembly: GCA_002313205.1. Classification (NCBI taxonomy): domain Eukaryota; kingdom Metazoa; phylum Arthropoda; class Insecta; order Orthoptera; family Trigonidiidae; genus Laupala; species Laupala kohalensis. The sequence continues at coordinate 254,021 of NNCF01127382.1, forward strand.
CGTCCATGCCATGGAATGTTTCCGTCCGCCGTCACCTCTCGCGCAAACATTTTCAAATCCCGCATTTTCATATTATTTTGATTATCCCGTATCTCGTCATTGCCATCTTTCCTCCTTGTGACTGTAAATTGTATCCCTTTATGGTCCAATTTGAATTGCATTGTGTAGTCTCCATTCAATTAGGGAGCATTGGTTCCCCCTTTGGAGAGATGACACTAGTAAACTATACACAAGGCGAAACTCTCAATCAGTTAACTGGAAATGACAGTCCTCCGCTCGCCCGTTCTCACTTTCCTCCCACCTTCCAGGCGAAAAAAAATCTATCGCAGCCATCAGTACTTTCAATCACTGCCTCCCCTCGTAACCGAAGTCCCGTGAAGCTTTCGTGACTCGCATTCACCACATTTTTCTCTTTTTATGAACGAAATTATATGAATTCTTTTCTTAATAGTTTAAGTAACATATCAAACTAATAGAGCAAATCAATGCATCCGTAAACATTCCAGTGATAACAGGTCTAGTTCGAGAAGAAATGGATTAATTTATAGAAGGTGTGAGCTCCAGATGCCAAGTACCCAAATATAGAATTAAGAAGAAATTAGCGAGACCAACGTTTCTAGTCAAAACAAGCAATTACTTAGATTGAAAGCTTGATAATGTTAATAATAAAAAATATAACGAGAGTTCCGGCGTAAAAATTATAAACATGTACTAGATCACACTTCTATTGCCGGTTTACCTGTGCGCTACTGTCACCTGAACTTTTTTACAGTAATATTCTTAGTGTGGATACATATCTTTTTTGTGGGGTAGTTCATAGCATTATTTACCGTCCCTTCCAATTTTGATGTAATGTTATGGCAAAGTTCCGTACTTTCCTTCTGATTTAATCTTCTATTTTTTTAATTCTTTCCCTTCACAAATGTTCTAAGATATTCTATTACGTCAAATTTCATTTTCATGTAGTTACGGTAACCAGTTTTTCTTTTTCTTTTTGGTGATAAATCAGGTACAAATTTACCCAAATTTGACTCCCTATATTGAAATATTGTTGAGAAAAAGAAAGTGTAAGATATAGGAACTGTAAATGATGCATTACAGTAAACACAGAGAGGTCCTGCAATGCTCCTAGTTTCTGCTCTCTACCTGTCTCCTGTATAAAGTTACTGCGGAGATCAACAGAGCGCGATATATTTCCCGTTAAAGGTGCATGGTAGTGGGCCACTGAGGAATTGGTAGGTTCACTCTCTTACACCTAAATTCACTGACATTATTTTCGTGTTTGCACTTAGATTCACGGACATATTTTGTTCATATTCGAACATTTTGTATGAAAAAACTCTGAAAATTATAAGGATTGTTATATCGAAAATTTTCATTAAATTTCCGGAAACCTCACATAGTGGGGTGAAAAATCAGCATCTGAAATTTAACGTGAATGATCTTCTTACACTTTAATTTGGAATATTCACCCTCTTCTGAAGAATAAGACAGCTCCAAATCCTTTGTTTTAAGATTTGTACAAGCCAAGTTACTTAGATGTACAAAACGTAGTCTGTGCACGAAACCGTTGTCGTTGCTATGCTACGATGTTCACGTTCTGCGATGCATACGTCAATTGTTTTGCTGGTGCGGTTTACGATCGAAGCAAGGATTCTCTGATCACAGAGACGCGTGTTGACATGTGGCTGTGTCGCAAAGGACCACTGAGAGGAGAGACGCCACGGTTAATCAGTTTGTTGAATAGAGTCGATCCCCTCCATCAGGCTAAACGGACGCGCTCCACTTCCTGTGTCCCAACCAGTTAGCCAGAGTTGGTTGCAATCTCCTTCTGACGCACTATTGGGCAACCTTGACCGTGTCTACCAGCTTAGTTCGTCCTACGATCATTTCTTATCATATATCGCAAAAGTTGGATAATAATAGTAATAATATTGAGAGTAAATACATCCAAATACTAAGAAATTACACATATTAGAAAAATTATGAAAAATTGTTTTCAATTATTAATAATTATTTTATTAAATGATATAACTAAAGACAAAATTGAATGTGTCATAACAATAAATAAAAGTATTGTAGAATATTGTTAAGCTATTAAAAAAATATAAAACACTTAAAATTACTTAATAAAGTATTATTATTATTATTATTATTAATAATAAAAATTACTAAAAAACTGGTTTTGTGACGGTTAACTCCAACGAACGATATAGGTAAGACTTATCGATTTTCAAGGAAGAATTAAGAGCAAAACTTGTGGAAAATGTTTAACAAAAAAAGGTACAATGCACTTCCATTTAGCTTTGGAGTCCATAAACTAAACTGCACAACAGTGGTACCTCTTTAACGGAACTAATTACATACTATATCACTGTTGTGGTTATTTTGTGCAGATTACATAGCAAACTGGTATTTATTTACTTATCTCTCTTTGCAATTGTTCAAACAATGCACTTAAGTAATTGTGACTACTATTGTAACCTCTCCCCTTACTTTCAAGATATTTATTTAAATACGTAAAAACGCAATTCGAATATTTATAAAAACCTAGAATTTTAAAAATTACCCGAAAACCTTCTTTCGCGTCCTCAAGAAAAAACAGGATAAAAAAGATAGATCGCATTTACCTATTAATTTATTCTCCACATTCTCCTTAAATTTCGAGCTGTTGCTCCTATAACATTTTACATTTGTCGCGCAAATGACTTCATACTTTGTTTGAGACCGTTTTGATTCTATTTGGCTTCTTGCCGCTTGGGAAGGTTTTTTATATCTCTTAGTCTTGTTTTTTATTTATCCATTTTCCGTTTTCTTCGTTTTTTGCCATGCCCAAATTTCATTGTTCTTTAGGTAATGATTCTCTTATTTTTGTTCTGAAGAACAGAAGGGGTTGAAAAAATCTCCCTTAAACATGTTGGTAATGTTTTAATACAAATATTTCTTTGTGAAAGTATTGTAGAAGTTTTTTTTTCGTACATGCAAGCAAGATTCTCAGCAAAAAGCCAGTAAACCATTACTTGACCTCACTAGGACGTAATTTTATTTTCCAAACAAGATATGAATATAAGATACGGTACTGTGGTACGTCTACAGAAATATCAAGCTTTGAGCTCGTAGCGCTTGCTCTGTATGATAAACGTCATGTATTAATTTTTATTTGGATACCACCGTGACACGTTAAATGCTCTCATATAATACCCTCTTTGTCTCCCACAGACCAGCGGGTCGCGGCAGGCCATTTTACGACCGAAGCTGTGATCTTGTGAATCCTCAGCGCTGACGTGACTGCAGCAGTGTCGTTGATTAAATGTGTCAGATGTGGCACGTACGGACTTCTCTAGGGTTCAGCTGACGGAGCAAATATTTATCGAGAGATATGAGAAAAATAAGTAGAACGCTGAAAAATCATTTACATTGTTTCTCACGTTTTAAGTAAACAAAGAGTAATGGTTGCATTCAACAACATAGCTCTCGGTTAAGAAAGTTGAGAGATTAGTAAAAAGAAATATTTATTTCATAACGAATAAATACATTTTTCATATAAATATATTAAATTTTTTATCTATCTATTAATAAAGCCAATAACAAATATCTCATATACGTAGAATATTGATAGTATTGTAATCGTGAAAAAATTCGAAAGCGAGATTTCGACGGAAATATCCGTTTTGACGATTCTGAAAAAATGGTTTTTGGCTCAACGTCCGTTCGTCTGCGCGCAGCGATTCTGAGTAAATGGATGAATCTATTTAATTCGCGTTTCTTATTTACGGTAGAATTTACTTGCTGTCGATGCACGTGCTCTAATTTTTTTCTATAAAACAAAAAGGTTCTTCTCATCAAAATCAAATACTGTACTCAATGTAGCCAACGCTTTTACTTCGCCATCGTCCATAAGAGTAATGATAAGGGTACCTCGCGTTCTGTGACAAGACATTCGAACATGAATCCATTGTCAACCTCAGATACCAATTCAATTCACTTGCTCTTGTGGCGCTGTTCTGTACTTTCTGCATTGAGAGTGCGGAAGGAATATTACCTTGTGTCTTTGTTTGTTGTTATTAACTTGTATTTCTTTACATCAAATAGTCGCTTTTGCAACTACTATTAATATTTAATTGGATACTACTTAAATTCTTTGAGAACACGCTTTTCCTGAAAATTTTCTAGCGAGGTGTAGCGGGACGCTTTAACCTCACATGATAAGAATGACATTGTGGACCGCTGCGTGCACGCGAGTTAGTTTCAAGGATTTGTTTCGTAGATAATGGTAATTTGTTTAAGGCAGCCATATTGAACAATTTTGGGCAAAATATCGTGACTTTGAGTATATACGCTATCCACACGTAAGTTACTTCTGCGCAGGTTCAGAAGTTAGGGATACACTATCTCCCCTAGCGTGGTACGTTACAACGACTCTGTTTACGTATGTTAGTGGAACGCTAGTGAGCGAGGTCATGGATTTAAGGTTATGTTGTTATTTGTGAGGGTATGCAAGAGATTTGTTGGTTGTGTGTACCGTATGAGCACGTTCTCTGTACTCACAGTACAGTTTAATTGTGTACGTTTGCATAGAAGTAGTTTGTTTGGGGATTACAATTTGTATTATGGTTTCATTCGAAGGTACGCTATGCAAAATGCATCGACTGCACCGTCTATGTTCTGCGGTTAGCTTCATCAACGTAACGTACACGCTAGGAAGAGTGTACGTTGTGCAAAAACTCAATATTGCTTAAATTAAATGAAAACATCCGCATTATCGGTATTTCGCATGAAAGTTTGGTATAGAGCAGTAAAATAATTTCTGTCTGCTACACTTACACAGCAAACTCACTGCAGATACGAAAATACATCAATTTCTGTCTGCAACGAAATTACACTTATATAACACTTTTGTGATATTTATAAGACTCATATGTCACTATATTTTGAAAAAATATTCTAAATGTTTATTTTACTTTCAAGTTTCAAATAAAATACCGTAATAAGTTCATCTAGATACTTTGAGCACAGGAAGAGGATCAAAATATAGACAACCACGCCAGTAATGACCCTTTCACTATAGAATTTTTTTCACACTTTGCAGCAGACGCAGAAACGTACATCAAAAAGTGTATGCAATCGTTTTGCACCACTAGTTTGCTACCTGATCACGACTCAAGCTCTTAAACGATCGTCATGAATTTGGTAGGGAGATCAAGTCCTATGTTAATCCTGGGCATATAAAGTAACTATTATTTTTTACATGTGTGACGTGAAAGATAATGCGATAAATATCGATAAGAAAGGGAAAAGTGAGACTTATATTTGCTTACGCTACCTAAACGGTTAGAGATAGGTGACAACTATGAATTGCAATATTTCATGCCTACATAAATGTCCGTTACAGCATATGTCTATCTACAAAAATTAACCTGAATTATTGATAAAACGTTATTTTTAAAAAAGTGTAAAAATACTTCAATTTAAAGAGGAAAAATCCATTCATCATCAAATTTAATGGATTATTTGTTTTAATCTTTTAAGAAATATAAAAAACCGTCTTTAAGTCGCAAAACTTGGACGAATAGTTACATTTTCAGAATTCTGAAGAGGATAGTTCGGATAATTTGTAAATCTCACCCCCAAAACTCTTGTAAACCTTTATTCAAGGAATTAAATATCTTAACTCTTCCCTGCATTTATATTTATGAAACGGTCGTGTTTGTTAAGATCCAATTACTGAAGTGCCACCCTTTCTTTATACGAAACAGTCTCGTTCACGAACACTATACTCGCAATAGTAGTAATATTCATTGCCCTAGAGTGTCAACCACTCTTTGCCAAAAAGGACCTTATCATTCGGGAATCGTTCTATATAATTCCCTGCCCAAGAATATAAAAGACATTATGAAATTGAATCTGTTCAAATCAGCGGTTAAAAACTACCTCCTGCACCAGTGCTTCTACAATGTAAAAGAATTTATTGATTTTAATAAAAGTTAAATTCGTCTTGTACTTTATCACGCCATTGCTGTAGTACTTTTTAAACAACTTATAACAATTTCAAAAACTATTTTCTTGCATGATTGTGTTGTCTTATGACTCATATTAATTTAGTTTTATGTGTACTCAACTTTGGCACGGTTGTGTACATAAATTCTGTAGCCCCATCCTGGCCCGGGTTTTTCTCCGTTTTTCCTTCGGGTAGAGGCGGATTTATTATACAGGCTCTCTAGGCTTTGTCTAGGGGTGTGTTTATTGTAACAATAAATCGTGAATTTAGTGTTTTTTTAACTCTTATGATTTTTTAAACACTATACTCAGAATAATCTATAGTTTGATGATAACGTTTACATGTAATTTTTTGCGTAAAATTACAAACATATTGACATTCTATTAGTATTATAACTCGCAGTTAACTTTTTATCTTATCTTGGAAGTTTTGCTGAATTTTTTTTGAATCAGCCTCTGCCTTAGGGCCCTTGATCGGAATTGATGGGATGGTCCCTTGCTTGCTTCCGGAGTGTAAATTAGTTTATTTTCCTCCACGTGGTCATACGCAGTTTGTACTGTTTTTTGACAATAAATTTATTATTATTATTATCATTTTACAAGAATTTTAATGAATTGGTTCTGCCGTGTCACCCTCGAAAGCGAAAATTCGACCGCGCCGGTTCCCGCGAGATGATGAAGTATATAGTCAAGTTTTGTATTAAATTGTATTATTATGAATTTGAAAAATTAGGATGCTGTACTTATTTTTAAAAAAGTTTTTTGATCTTACAATATATAGATTTTATTGTTTTCCTACCTAAAAGAAGATTCCCAGGAAATACCGGGTAATCAGGTAGTTGTTTTTGTACAGTTCGTCACTAATTGGTTTTGCACTGAAAGACGGCTAAGAAATTTTAAAAAATTGTATTGTGACACTAATTTAGAGTGAATTAGCAAAGACTTTTACTTCATTTGTAACAAATGAGATGAGCCTAATGAGATGAATTAATTGATGAGACATGGGCTCTAATGACCTCGATGTTGACAAGCCCTAAAGCCCCCCCNCATTGTTTTTTTTATTGGGATTTTACGGCTCGATAATCGTTGTTCACTAAACGAGTTTAACACGTTTAAAGTGATAAATGTCACCTTAAGTAATTGCTTACCCGTATAATTGTCATTCGAAAAATATTCGTCTTTTACTTCCTAATCCTAATTTCTATTAACTGAATGGTATTTGTCGTCAACTTAAACGATAATCAATACTTATGGAAAGGTCGGATGTATATTTCCGTACTAGTTTTTTTACTGAGGAAGTGTGATATAAATGAAGAGTTAACGAGTAGGTAAAACATTGACTTGGATATATGACAGGAAATAACTTCTTAGAAGAATTTTGTTAATAGCTTTTCATTCACACTTCCTCCAATACAATGTTTCAAAACAGTTCACATTTAGAACAAAAATATGGGATGTAGATTAATAATTTTATATTTAAATTATAGAAAACTTTCAATTATTTAAACTGTACCTAACTGCTAATTATCTCGCGGATATTGTAAAAAAAATTTTATTCAACGTAGCAATTTTGTAGTTTGTATTTTTTTCTGCTGTTCCCAGTAAATTAATTAATGTTTTGAGTTAAATACTTGGAAATATCTCAAAAGTGTGGTGTAATATCTCAATTTTGCATTTTTATCAACATTAAAAGTATGGACTAACAACTCTTCTGTGCCGTGATAACTGAATCAATATCTCAGTTTCTTTCTTGAAAATTGTTCATTTTAGAAAATCAATAAACCGTTAATAGGAAATCTTCATCGTGAGAAAAATTTGAAAATAAAAGCTCCATATGTAAAATGGAAACAGAAGTAAAAAGAAAAGGGATATAACGTACACTTCTGAAATGATATTTCCGTCTATCGCAATGAACTAGTTCCAATATCTTTCCGACCTTCTTCGGAGAGTAATTAAATGCAATACAATTGCTTATACAAAAATCATGTTAAGTAGGAGAATGTAAAGATTTCGTATCGAGAAGATGATTGTTATAAACTGTTCATCCTTTTTTATATTTGTTTTCTTGGTGATGTTTTCTAGTAATGACGGTTAATCATTAAAAAACAGCGTTAATTTTTTTTGTCATATTCGTGATATATATATGAAAGATGTTATAAAATTTAAAATATCGTAAAACTTGACTATGACCCAAACTAGAGTTCTAAACGCAGTGTATTAACATATAACACAATAAACATTTAAAAAGTCTACATGAAAGTCTTAAAGTTGTTGAAAATAATTGTTCTGTCTCTTTAGTTAGAGAACTTAGCTTCAAGAAAGTGCCCTTTTCATAAAGACAAAAAATATTTATGTTTTTGGAGCAAAACTGTTTTTAAAATATGTCTGTTTGGGGGAATATAGACTCCCACTGAAAATGGGACTGTGTTTTATTCCCCAAAATAGATTTTTTGTGATAAAAAGACCGAAAATAAAACACTTTGTTTTTGTTAAAATGTTTCATACCATTGCTTAAGATAATGAACAAGTATTTTCAGCAAATCAAAAACTTAGGGAATATTATAATAATTGTTCTATTTTTTAAAGAATATTTATGTAATAATCGTTTTACCATTGTGTGAAAACTTGCATTTACAATTTCTATATCTGTCACAATAAAATACACTTCCTCGGAATCAGAAAATATATTTATGATGCAAAAGATATAGCGTGCTGGAGACAGTACTAAGAAATCGTGTTTTCTCAACAATTGTGCAGGGACTGCAAAAAAAAAAGTTGTATCGTCTTTGAAATAGTCTTTCTCTGTTAGACCACAGAGAGATGTTTCGTGGAGGCAGAATTTATCTCATTTGTCTCTGAAGCCAGTGAGATCTGCGCCTCTTAATTCCTTGTGCCAGCACTAAAACTCGTTGTTGACATTTTGGTTAATTAGTCGTCTATAATATTCATTTGCCATTCATGTTACTAGTCTTGTTTTCTTTTTGTTTCTTCTATATTTCATAAAATTAAAAGTATTAGTTAAATTTCTTTAAAATAGTGTGAACCGTACTACCATTTAATTTATGTCATTGCTTCTACAAATTAATTTAACTCGAAAATATTAACATTTAGTTTTTCAAATTGGTGATTTATTTTATGATTTTCTGTACATTAACATCACAACAAGTCTCCATTCATTATTATTGTTGTTGTTGTTATTTCACTGCGTTTAAATAGCCACTCTTCCCTTATAACCATCCCTTAGTTTTCCTCTAACGTTTTTACTGAAATCTTTCTCTCATTCGCATTTTACAATGTAAATTGCTATACTGTAAATATATCGTTCCCATCTTATCACTTGCATTAGTGTTCTCATTTGAATATATTACAATCAACTGTTTAATGGTCATAATTTCTGATTTCAATTGCGTCATAAGTATTTCGTTCACCGAAAGCTCTCATTCGGATTCTCTCCAAATTAGTACCGCAATTGAATATATTCAATGCACAATTATTATCCCCAACACCCCCACATTTAACTTCATCTTGAATATCAACTCTCCCACCAATGAACATCTCATTGGCATCTAATAGCAACCCTCTGTGCATTGCTCCTCTCTAGTTTATTCATCCGTATTTCCCCAGGCGACTTGCCCCGTGGCGCAACGGAGGATGTCTGTCTTCGTCTGCCCTTCACTCTGTAAGGAGACATCGAAGACACACAAGCCCTTTCCGCTGGGGCTTTGCTGAAATGCCGTGCAGTCGAGTGCTCAGCGGAAGCGATTAGAGTGGGTGGGGATCACCCACTCAACTGCGACCGAGTGAACAGCTCTGACAAGACACGTGGTCCAATGGCTCTCTTTCTTTGCTTCCGTAGAATGAAACAACAAAGCAAAACAAAGTGAAACAAAACCGTTTCCGATAAACATTCAGTAACTAATTTCATTTGTATTTTATTTTATGAATGGTTCATTTGGAATTTAACTATCTATTTGGAATTATACTTTACTTGTGGATGCTCTAAATTAACCTCTCTTTATTTATGTCTCGCTTTAATAAAAAGCATCGGTGAATAACTTCATTTACACTGTAGTTCATGAATAATTTATTTTCAATTTATAACTACTTTATATTTTCATTGTGATTAGTCTTCATTTAGTCTCTCTTTTTTCTGTCCTATTTTAATAACCATATAAGAGTTTTCAGCAATTAAACGAAAATTAAACACTGGTAATAGGAACTGATACGATCAATACTGAGGCAATTGAATTCTATCCTTAGTGATAAAATATACATAGGTGATGTTCTTTTTTCATTATAATTGTGTGACATAAATCATTGCTTGTATAATTGTACATACAAATGAATTTAGTATGTATTAAAATGCTCACTTTAAAGATTGATTTTGACAAATATTTTGTATATAAGATGATTGAAAAGATTTTATTATTAGAAAATGTATTACAAGGCGATTTGGACGAATTAGTTTAAGTCACGTGGACATGATAATGATTGCCACCTACTAAATCTCACGCTTACAAAGATTTGAGAAATTATGTAATGTAATCTCGATTTTTCAAGTTACTGTACGTTATGAATGTCAAAACTATATTTCATATTTTACCGAGGAATACAATGATCATTTTAGCGTAACTAGGAAACAATTAACTTACTATGAATTATTGTGGCATTCATTGTCTCCGCATCCTTTTGCATCCCACACCATGTTCTGTACTCCTAGATTCAAGTCATTAATAAACGAGTTGTGAAATTTATTTTTATATACCTTGTAAAATCTTAAAACATCCTTCCAAAATCCTTGCCATCCTAAACATTGTCATTTCCTAGCATCTATCATTTATTTATTTATGTTATAATCTTAATTTTTGTTGTCCCGTTTCCATCTTGGTAGACATTACGCGACTTTTTACTCATCACATTCGGTTACGCTCTCCATGTATTACTTTCTTGCATTTCGATTTGTTAATTTATAATATTTTCCCTTATACTTCTTTTATTTTTGACAATTCTTCTATGTAATTTTTAAATTATGATTAGTCTTATCACTTTTTATCAAAATTTTTGTGATCCCGTGTATTGAAAATATCATCTGCTAATATTTCTTTCAGAATTTTCGCCCTCTCTGCGCGCATTACAGCTCGCCATCGCACAAAACATGTTCATTTGTTTCATCACATCTTCCGCACAGAAGAACTGCCTATTCGTTCCTCCCTAATCTAAACAAATATTCATTGAAGTTTCCATGATTCGTTAAACATTAAAGTGCAGAGGGACTACGTTTAAACCACTATGACTGAATTCAACTACTATTGTCGTCAATTATGTAATCTAATTAAATAAATAATTAAAAATATTATGATATTTTATGGACGAATATTATTTTTATTTTTTGTTCACTACGTGGATTACGAAACGTAGTGAGCAATTCACAAAAAATAAAATAATATTCGCGCTTAAAGGGTCGTAAGATTTTAAATTATATATTTTACAATGACTGAAATCTACTTTTCAGATAAGTTTAAAGTACTTCGTTCTTTTTCATTATTATCCTTCCGTATTTGACTTGTCACAAGCAATTTTTGATCACTTTACTCTTCTAATTTCATATCTGTTCTTTCTATCACATCCCCATCGATCTGAATACGTCCATTCATATCCTAAGTACCTCATATCAATTGTGAGATCTATGGGCAACATTCCGTGTTCAGAGCTGCTACTGACACCATTCTATACGTTACACTCAACTTCTAAGGCAGAGACGCTGTCTTCTTGCTTCTGACATACACAATTATATGTTCTGCCCTACACAATTAGTGAAATTTAGTTATCTGTTAAGAACTCTAATGACCTTGGCGTTGACGAGCCCTAAAGTCCCAAGAAAAAAAAGTTATCTGTTCTAGTGCTCCTTCGAACACTTCACTTTATTTAGTATCTATCATGAAACATCGATACAATATGTCGAATAGTTACCTTCACGAGGTAGCACGTCGCGTCGAATCATAATCCTACGCTCTAACAGACGCGTGGTTGTTAAAACCCCTTGAGATGCAACCCACGCTATGAATGCTTCTTCTTCCGCCTTCGTCGAACACAAGCCCAGTGTTCAAAGTCTCCAAACTTCCGAACTCTAAGGACTAAATCCCGGATTTCACGTCCCCTCGAATTGCTTTTCCTCACTCCACATTCTCCTCTTCCCAAAGTGATTTCCCATTCCTCTTCCCAAAGTGATCGACCCTCATTGGGTGTGTTGTGCACTGTTTTCGTAATAATTCTGTAATTTTCGTCTCTTCTATTTCGTCATATATTCTAATTTTTCATTTTAAATCGTAAGACTTTTACAAGTGACATTACTTTTGAAAATAAAATTCTTTAATATAAAAATGTTTTGCAATTGATCAAAAGTAGAAAAAAAACACATGAAACTCACACATTTGAAGAAATAATTTCGGTTCACGCCTTCATCAGTCACATAGATAATGAACCGATTCTTCGGTTTACGTTGACCGACCGTTAGATGAAAGGAAAGAAAAGGAGGAGGGATATTTGAATTTTGAAGAATTTACTGTTGTCGAAGTAAAGAGAAATGGGTAAGAGGCTCCTTGTAACGATATGAAACCTAATTCACGTGTTTTTATATCTATAGATTAGGAATGTTTGAGGGAGAGTTCCAAAATCTTATCATTGTATATCTTATAATTTTAAAAAGATGTCCCTCACTATCATAAATAAATAAATCATAGTTTTTTATAATTATTCCCATGTTTACGATGATATGGTTTATATCAATGTACACAATTTGACTGACAATTTGTTTGAAAAAATCTCATACTTCTCGTTTTCTTGACTTAATACATCCTTACCTGAGGTAATTTCTAATGTTTTTCTTCGAATCTGGTGTAATCACTGGAAGATAATCGTAGACACGTTTTGCTGAGGATAATAATACGTGTAAAATAATCCAAAGTCCGAATTAGTGAGGATTGTTTTGAATTTGTGTATCGGTGAACATTTTATCATAAGTAAATTACTCAATTTTTCTGTATTGCGACAAACACTACGATATCATGTAATTTTTTCAAATAAAAGCTCATTTGAACATTTCAAAAATAACACGAAATATTTTGATATTAACTTACGTTGATATGTCCTCTGTTCTTGAGAATTGCACAACAATGAGTAACTGAAGTACATTTAGCATAAAATCTTCAATCATATAGAAATTCGTAAGGTTCGTCTCATGGTTTATATTCTGAAAAGTGATATTAAGTTAAACGTACTGAATTATCTCATCTTTTCTTGTTTACTCAAAACACTGAAAAATTGATTCATAATATATAACATGATGAAAATCATGTAATTCAACGTTATGAATCAATATTTACGACTTGATTCAAACAAAACGCTTACAAAAATAAAACGAGATCATTGTCATAAATATATTACTAGCTACACGTTTATTTAAATTATCCCAAACGAATACAATAGAGAATTATTTTTACTTCATATGAATTTTTAGTTGACAATATTTTCTTACAAATATGATAGAACATTTTTAAAAAATCTTATGTGTAGTAAACGTTCGAAAACAGAAGGAAAGGGTTTGTTTTTGTATGTGTGATGCTTATTCATTTTGTAAAACATTTCATTTCTTTATTATCGGCAAAGTTCGTTTTAAAAATACATATAAAGACATAGTCCATGTGATTATTTTAAAGAATTGCAAGAATCATATTGCAATGAACTGCAGGTGTTTTTATATACAAATGGATCTAATACGAACCGTCTCCTCTTTTAACATTTAGACTAATTTTATATCCCGTAATAAGTTTAATAGAAAATAGAATTATTAGTTGGGTTTTCCGAGCATTATTGCAGCTTTCCTTTAGTGTTGTTCCATTTTCTCCCATACAGTTAGCTATTTCCTTCATCTAGTACACATAAATTTTACGCTATGATCACTTCTCATAGCGGACATTAGTCTATAACGGACATATATCTCTTTCTTGGATAGAGGAAGAGAAAAAGGGAAGAGAGAGAGGAGGGGAGAAAAAAACAAAGGAATTAAACAGAAGCAACAGAACAATAAGACAGAAATCAATAGAGACAGAAAGTGTTCAGAGGGAAAGTGAGTGAGATAAAAAAACAGGTAATGACCAAACGGTCGAGAAACCGGGCACAAAAAAGAAATTTAAATTAAAAAAACCTCTTTCTCATCCTTCATCTATTGAATTTCTGTTACTGGAAACTTCCGAAAAGTGCGGATCAACGGACGCAGACGTACGATTTTCGTTCGAGTGGATTTTCTGTAACAGGGTTATAATATAGCTCCAACCTCAGGAATTTTCATTAAATGGAACAAGATTCAGATCACAATGTTATCCATTTCCACTACTAGTAAGAAAAATTTATCGCTCAGACTATACAAAAGTTTCACCATACTGCGATGCCAGGATTAAAGCACTGACGACTGCGTAATGAACCAACGACTGGACAAACTGTAAAACTTTTATATTCCTAGGTATCTGGGTTACTATCCGAGGAAATGTCGATGGTGAGATGGAAAAAAATCGCATCAGTTGTGCCACACATGCTTTTAGAAGCTATGTCAAAGAGTTTTTTACAGTCACAGCCCATCTTTAAGTGCTGTATACCGTGCTATTGCAATTCCAAATTTGCTATATGGCAGTGAATCTTGGACCCCCTATGCTAGATATATTAAAACTCAAAATCTTCTGATACATTTTTTGTGGTTCTGTGTGCCACAGATATAAAAGTAATGAACTATAACATCAATGAATTTTTTGTCGAGTTCAAAGTTCATAGATGAACTTACAGCAGTATTTTATTTGGTACTTGTAATAAATTAAATATTTGCAATATTATTGTAAAATTTAGCGATTTCTCATTTTATAAATATCGTAAAAGCGTGCCGTATATGAAATTTCATTCTACACAGAAATTGATATATTTTCGTACCTGGTGTTCGTTTACGGTCCTTCTATGTATCTTATCGTTATCATACAATTCATTTCAGTTTACCAAAATAAACTCTACCTCTGTTCAATCCTTTTACACTGCTAAATAATATTTAAGCTTATTGGAAAGCAAACAAGTGCAGCAGACAGAAATTATTTTGCGCCGTCTATACCAAACTTTCACGCGAAAACTCGGTAATGCGGTTGTAATACATTCTAATTACACTTTTGTACTCGAAAAAATTACAGTTTGTTTGAGAGTAAAAGTTCTATAGTGGATAACTTGATACCTACTAGAAATATTATTTTGGTAAAATAAGTTCAGTTTAATGACAAAATTAAAGTTTAGCAGGTATTAACAGAGGAGAATAAATATTTTGAGGTGAGGGGCTCGTTTTTTCATTTCTGAAAACAGATCATATACCAATTCTTTTTTCCATTTTAATTTTTTCACATGTAAAGATAAATGATGTGCGTGTAAATTTAAAGCACCGCCTTTAATTTATATAACTGTTCCACTAAATTAGTTTTATCCTACAGTAACCAATATCAATTCTATTCATTACAAATTTACAAAATGTAAAATAAATACCATGATACAGGTTAAGTTGAAATATATAATGTAAGGCATCTACAACTTTATATTAAAAGATTCTGGATAAAATTTCTTTTCTACAAGAACCATATCAAAAGCTTTAGTCTTTGATGTGTGATCTTGGCGTAATCTTTGAGAAAAACTAATATAACTATTAATTATATTTTTATAAGTTTAATTAACTTAACGTAAGGTTTTTTGTATAAAAAAATTTCATTGTATAATAAAGCTGCAAATTTTATGCTGTATTCTTAAGAACAATTTTTTCCATTTATTCTGTTTTAAACAAAAATTCAGTCAAGTTTTTTTCATGTTTTTTGTGTGTTTTTAATTTAAAAAATAATGCCACCCTTAATGTAAATATATAATTAGTAAAATTAAAAAGATAGTATCAGAAATTGTCACTGGATACTGTACTATCTGTGTATTCAAACACTGCTCTAATTATGGGAGCAATTCGGATTTCCATCTGTATTTTACAACGTCAAGAATGTCGAGTGACAAATAAAACTATGACTGCCCGGGATGGTGAACATTTCAATTTCCTCCCTTCACAATTTGTTGCGCCATAGTTTACGTAAACTCGTGCGTTTTCATTATAAATGATTAGGTAATTTTTAAAATATAATTTTACGTGTCTAAAAATAGAATGACATAACACAAAAACCGCAAAGAAAAAGTTTCTAATTATAAAATTCTGAGGATTACGTCAATTCAATTGCAAAGTATAATTTCACTTTGTTATTACAAATATTACAAAGTTCCGGTATCAAATAAAATGATTTTAATTGTAATTGCACTCTCAACCCAATTAATTATATTATTTATAAACCTATTAAATATTAAACCCCGCGGTATGGCAACAGGCAATTCAAGAAAAAAAGAATTTCATTCATTGTCAAACCGACTAAAACACGCACACTTGAGTGGATATTTATTTGTTCGAATTTTTCAACACATATTTTACCTCCACCAGCAAAAGTGTAATTGGCTGAGAACACTAAAGCACTGCTATGATTGTTCTGTCACCACAAAGTGGGTTCGAATTCCAGTGACACTTGTGAACTGATTTTTCAAAATGGTTTGTACCACAATTCAGCTCGTAATATCTGTTTGGGAGCTGTAATGAACAAAATCTTAATTCATGCTCTCACATTGCTTAGGAAAATCTTAAAACATACGCTGAGCAATTGGCAATGCGGCAACGTCGCATTACGACCAATCTGGCAATGTGGCTAGCTACTGAAGAAGATATAGTTGGAACACTTTCGAAGTTCAATCTGCATTACGTTGAAACGTTTCCTAAGTATACGACGTCTAATTATTCCTTAGTTAATTAGTTCAACGTTTTTTTAAAATAATTTCTATACTTGATCTCTTAAGTTATTTTTAGTTTGTTCATTTGTGAATGATAGTATTTAATAATATATTTCACAAGAAATATTTTAAAGTTTTTGTAATTCCATTAACCCATGCAGAAATTATTCAGTATTGAATTAAAAAGCAATCAATTCTACAAATATTTAAAGAAAACAATAATACAAAAAGAAATTCAAAAGATTATAATTCTGACTGAAAGGTAAGTGTGACATGTTAATACACCATTGCATTGTTTACTACGCTCATCAACATTAGTGAAGTTGGACCTATGTAAAAGTATACTTGATAGTAATAAAAATATCGAATAGGAAATGGATATGCCTTAAATTGTCTAATTTATATCCAAACAATATTTTCAATAAAAATACATTCATATAGCATCTAGATTTATCATATTATACACCTGGAGCACTAAATTTAATAAAGAAAAAAGTTATATGCACTTATTGAATTAAACTAACAGTATTCGTAGCATTGAAATAGCATTCGTATTTGTATGACCTGCTAAGAATAGAAATACAGAGGTTGAAAAATTACACGTCTTTATTACACTTGGACAGTTTTAGACCTCGGGTAGTAATGCTTTTCTGATCAGATAAGATATTGGAAACATTTGCTTTTAAATAAAGATGAACCGGAAAGAAAGACAACGCGGAAAGAAACAAGAAAAAAAGAAAGAAAGAAAATAATGGAGAGAAAAAGAAAGAAAACAGAAAAAAGAATTAAAGAACGAAAGAAAATGTAAATGAAAGACAGAGAAGGGAGAGAGAAAGAAGGAGAGAAAGAGAGTAGGAAAGAGAGAAATAAAGAAAGGCAAAACGCGGAAAGAAACAAGAAAAGAAGGAAAGAAAAAAAAGAGAAAGAAACTAAAAAAAGAAAGAAAGAAAGAAAAAGAAAGAAGCAAAAAGTGAAGAAAAGGAAAGAAGAAACGAATGACAGTGAAAGAAGTAGGAATGAAAAAAGAAAAGAACCTATGGTATTAATATAAGTTAATACATTTCAATTTGATTGGAATAAATAAAAAGGATTTTTTCGTATTTATTCATATCTGAAACGAGGTTTTCATATTATTGATCTCTGATTATTTTTTTAGGTTGCACGATTACTACCAAATTGTTATATCGTGGATAAATATGTCTATTAGTTCATATTTGAGACAAATGTTTTCTATATTTATTTAATTCCTTTTCACATATATGAAAAACTTAAGAGAATCGCAATTTATGTGAAATTACTTCCGACAATACACATCACTTGTAGGCAATCACATTTGATTTCTTTACTTCACTGTATAAATATAAGAAATTATACGAATATTTATAAGTAATTTGTGATTAGAATTACACCAATTCCATACGATATCTTGCATTTATATTCAAATTTTTTAAAAACTATATTTTATCACAGTATTAGGCAAACGTTTTTTACAGAAACTCTAATATCGTTTACATTGCCTATGAAGACCTTGCGAGACAACGAATATCGAGATGTCGTTTAAATATAGAGAATGGTAAAGTTTATTGAAGTCAAGAATATACAGAATATTTTTGTTATAGAAGTCCAAAATGTGTATAATAAAAAAATACAAAATATTTCTTTAATAGCGGTGTGATGAAACATTTTATCTCGTTACGATTTACCCGCCGTACGATGACTTCCAAATATGAGAGCCGTTTCAAATAGACCTACGATTGGTCAAACAAAACTTCCCCACTCGAAGGGGAAGCAGGAGGAGAGAGCCGTTGCAAACTTATCAAATAAAAAACTGGTCAGAGCGTGGGACTTAGAATAATTAATGGGCCCTTTTGTCTGGGACTTTTCTCCGGTTAATCGTTTTTTACAGAGGAAAAAATAAATCATTCTATATTGTAACATCAAAATAATTTTCCTTACTGGTTTTTTAAAACTTGTACAGCATTTTAATTTTTTAATTTCATAATAATACAAAAGTAATACAAACTTGACTATGATTTTTAACTCGGAGACCGCCTGGGAAACAGCACTTCGGTTCTCTTCTAGCTTCACATCTGACCTCACATCATCCACCTTCCCCTACTACCCACTCCTAGACCTCCTCCTGGACCTACCTCATCACCATTTCGTCTTCCTATCTTGACACCCATTTCTTCTCCTTTCACCGTTTCACCTACTGCTTCCTCATCTCGCACGTCCTCATCTATTCCTCCTGCCGCCCCTATACACAGTTCCAACTTGCGCTCAGGAGTACGATGTGGTACTCGAAGGTGACAATCGCGTTCAGGTGCAGTGTGCGGCCTTCATCCGGAACTAGAAGCTGTACCAATTTCAAATTCCTCTCCACAATCTATTCCATTTCTCGTGAGTCACAAACTCTTTGCGAAAATAAAATAATTATATTTTATCATTATGTCCAATCCCTTTCAAACAAATTGACAGACATTGAAATTTTGGTACACGAAAGTCGATTCGATTTGCTATGCCTCACAGAGCATTGGCTTTCAACTCAGAACATCAACGATACTGCTATTTCTAATTATTATTTAGCAAACTCTTACTGTCGGCAAAATTTTACAGGCAAAAATCCCCACGGAGGTACGTGTATCTACGTTCGTAATGATATTTTATCTTCTCCACTGACAGGCTACGACAACTTCTGCGT
>NNCF01127382.1:274569-292805 GCA_002313205.1 Laupala kohalensis
TCAGCTCGTTGAAAAACAAATTTTCAACAGGCGTATATGATATATCTGAGTTTATTGTTAAATTTTCGTCCCATGCTATATTAAATCCACTCATAAATATTTTTAATAGTTCTTTATCGGAAGGGGTGTTTCCTAAAATATTTAAGAGAGCTAAAGTGAAACCTTTACACAAGAAAGGAAACAAACTTAATATTGGAAATTACCGACCAATATCTCTACTACCCACTTTCTCAAAAATCCTAGAAAAATTGTTCTATAAGCGTCTTCTAGATTTTTTATCAAAATATAACATTCTCTCTGACGATCAACACGGTTTTAGGAAATCCTTTTCCACTACAAGCGCCATATTTTCCTTCTTAAACGATGTTACCACATCTCTAGACCGTGGAGAAAATCGTCAGGGTGTTTTTCTTGACTTATCCAAAGCATTCGATGTCATCGATCACGGAATTCTCCTTTCAAAATTGCATTCTTTAAGCATTCGTGGACTTCCACATCAATGGCTAACTCCTTATTTAAAAGATAGATATCAACAGTTAGAAATATCCTATAATAAAAATAAAATACTTCAGCGTTGTCCTTCAGAAACAAAGCCACTTACTTGTGGAGTACTCCAAGGAACAATTCTCGGCCCTATACTCTTTTTATTGTATGTGAACGACATGTCATCATCCACATCAGATTGCAAAATGGTTCTTTTTGCTGATGACACTAATTTACTGTGTAAGCACGCCAATGCTCAAAAAGTTTTGTCTATCCTTTCGACTTGGTTCTATGCAAATCGTCTCATTGTAAACACTGACAAAACAGTGTCTGTCATTTCACAATAGTATCACACAACCTTTACCCCAGGTTTCTCTTTCTTTAAACGGAACACAATTAAAAACTGTTTCGAATACAAAATTCTTAGATCTCCATATTCAAGACAACCTCAAAGGGAATTGTCACGTTGACAATCTTAATTCCCAATTAAACAAATTGTGTTACGCATTCCGAATCTTAGTTAACGTAGTTAGTCTACGTATTTCTCGTTGCGTATATTTTGGAAAAGTTTACTCCCATTTACGTTACGGCAATACCTTTTGAGGTAATTCCGGTCAGAGTATTCAAACTTTCAGAATTCAAAAGAGGATAGTTCGGATATTTCGTAAATCTCAGCCCCTAAACTCTTGTAAACCTTTATTCAAGGAATTAAATATCTTAACACTTCCCTGCATTTCCATTTACGAAACGGTCGTGTTTGTTAAGACCGAATTTCTGAAGTGCCACCCTTGCTTTATACGAAACAGTCTCGTTCACGAACACAATACCCGCAATAGGAATAATATTTATCGCCCTAGTGTGTCAACCACTCTTTTCCAAGAAGGACCGTATCATTCGGGAATCATTCTATATAATTCCCTGCCCAAGAACATAAAAGACATTATGAAATTGAATATCTTCAAATCCGCGGTTAAAACCTACCTCCTGCACCAGTGCTTCTAAACTGTAAAAGAATTTATTGATTTTAATAAAAGTTAAATCCGTCTTGTACTTTATCACGCCATTGCTGTGGCACTTTTTAAATAACTTATAACAATTTCAAAAACTATTTTCTTGCATGATTGTGGTGCCGTATGGCTCATATTAATTTAGTTTTATGTGTACTCAACTTTGGCACGGTTTTGTACATAAATTCTGTTGTCCCATCCTGACCCGGGTTTTTCTCCGTTTTTCCTTATGGTAGAGTCGGATTTCTTATACAGGTTCTCTAGGCTTTGTCTAGGGGTGTGTTTATTGTAACAATAAATCGTGAATTTAGTGTTTTTTTAACTCTTATGATTTTTTAAACACTATACTCAAAATAATCTATAGTTCGATGATAACTTTTACATGTAAATTTACAAACATATTTGCGTTAAATTACAAACATATTGACATTATATATATAATATAAATCGCAGCTAACTTTTTATCTTATCTAGGAATTTTGCTGAAATTTTTTAATTTGCCTCTGCCTTAGGGCCCTTGATCGGAATTGATGGGATGGTCCCGGAGAGTAAATTAGTTTATTGTCCTCCACGTGGTCATACGCAGTTTGTACTTTTTTTGACAATAAATGTATTAATATTATTATTATTAATAATATTATTATTAACTCAATTGTCTGTATAAATTACACCATCCCGCGGGTGTCGAGCCGGTCGTATTTTCGTTTCCGAGGACGTGGCTGCACCATTTTATTACAATTCTTGTAAAATCTAAACTATTCCTCAAAATTTTACGATTTGAAGACGTTTTTCGTCTTTGTTAAATACAAAAAACAAATTTATTATATATGATGATGAATTAATTTTTCCTTTTTAAATTACTCTTTTAAATTGAAATATTTTCACACTTCTATTTTTAATAATGCTTTATCGATAATTTAGTTTTAATTTTGGTGGTGAACTTATTCTGCTGCGGATTTTTTGTAGAACTCTTTGAGGCAAACAATATAGCCATTCATTGTTGTCACCTACCTGTATCCCTTTAGGTAGCGTAAGCTAATAAAACCTTTTTTTTCTATTTTATCGACATTTATTGTTAAAAAACATTTCTATGTTTCTTATCACGCATTTAAAAAATAAAAGTTAGCTCATATTCATCCTGGACATCTAAACTATCTCGTTGCTAAGTTTCATCAAGATCGGTTTAGCGGTTTAGTCGTGGTCAGGTAGCAAACAGATACACACACTTTAGCGTTACGAATTTATATATTAGTATGGAAGTGTGGATTATGAGTTATTTTGTATGCTCTGCTTTACTCTCGTTCACTATCAAAATTTTGAGGGAAAATGATGTAATATATCTTATACAAACAAGTAAAATTCGTCTTATGAAATATATACACTTCTGTTAAATTTCCTCGGAAAGGTTTATATTTCTTTATGTATTTGCTGTAAATTCCTAAGTGTTAAAGAAAGTAATGAATTTATATTATAGAATTAGATTAATGTTCATACTTTCTAAATTATTTATGTTTTAAGGAATTAAATTCACAATTTATTCTTCATATTAAAATTAGCATTTTTACGTCGGTAGCTTGACGTAAAAACCTAAGAGGACGGGGAACTATAACATTTAAATTTAATTGACACTCAATATGAAAATGGATATTTATTGTAAACATTAGATTATAGTGCACATAATTATTCATAAAAATTAGTAATAGAATATACACAATTATACACAATATAAAGTATAAATTGCTTAAATAGTGAATATCATTAAAGAACAGGGAATATAATTACACAAATGAATGCGAAAGAATCAAATATAAAAATACAATGTTGGATGATTGATAAATTTAATAATACGAGTGAGCGCAGTGCAGTTAAAAATATGCCATCACAAGATATGAAATTTTGAGACATCACACAATAATGCAATGAATGACCCAAGTCAGTGCATTCGACGATATAGTTTGAACATGTATTTAGGATGTAACAACAATCACACATGATTACATTCTTCATGTCTTATAATACTAATTGAAAATGTGTTGCATTGCACATATATGAATTGCAAAAATTTCTCAAATGCACCCAGATGTTCCATGGCTGCAATGATGAATTGACTCTATGGTGCAAGAAAATATGCATAACTTGTTACACAGACACAAAATGGAATATTTGAATACCTGGCCAAGCATTAATAAATTAAAATTACACAACGTCCTTTTGATGAGATCCGTATGCACATGTCCGTTTCCCCCTTGTTTAAGAGACGAAATCGTACGCAGTTGTCTTCATGTTCACTATGTCGTCACAAAATAGGAAACACTTAAGCTCTTGAGTATATGTAAATTTTTCGCCACTTCATGGCCATCTTGGGAAACGCTTCGACGATATTCACACACCGAAAATTAACCGAGAGTGAAGTGAACCGTCGAGAAGACCGGAAAACGAGATAGAGGATGCGTTCACAGTTCAGCTTTTTAGTGTCGAAAATGTACATAGCATAAAAATAAATTATGTTACAGTTGATATACTATTTCAAATTGCGTTACCTTTGACGTAGGTGTCTGATTATATTTATAGTTGACGATGTCTAATATTTCTATTGAATAATGAATAATAAAAGGGAAGTTGGGAAGTAATGGTGGCATTTGAACCGATAGGCAACGCTCAAAAAAGGGAAGTGGTAATAATGTGAACTTCACATTGCGTGAACAGCATTATTGAATGAGATTTTATAAGGAAAAAAAGTCACAATTGGTGATATTGAACACATTAGGATATATTACAAACAAAACGAGTGACTGAAGTATTTTAGTATGAAGAAAATAGTTGTTGGTCTTTTTTACATTTTAACTCAGCCAAAAGCCAATTTGACTGCTCCATTTTGATACAAGGTTGTTAAAAAGCCCAAAGAAAATAGAGATAATAAAAACTAGAAAGAATTTTATAATACTATCTCTCTTTTAGGGATAAATTTCTCGTGCACTGAACACATACTTTAAGACAAAATGTTTTCCAACGTAGATACCAGACTTACACAGTTTTCTGCACTCTACCATACGAAACAGTAAATTAAGATACATCCGCGTAAGCTTGATGAATCTTCCTTCGGATCAAAGACTCTGCATTCTACCTCAGGGACATACCTTGTGTGTACAAAGGAAATCCTTATCTTCCTTCTTGTCTGCAATAACAGCTCTCAGCGTCTGTCTTCTGAGAACGCTTATTAAGAGGTCCCCGTGGCCAGCGTCTGCGGGTTCCGTCTGGATCTTCCTCCAGTTTAATCAAGTCACGCAGCAACAGGTGCGGTCGTCTCTTGCTGCTCAAGTGTCTTAGCCTTCCGCTCAAGCGACTTCGTGTTTCCCTTTGCCTTGGTCACGGATCGGGTGTGGAGGGAAGCACGTAACTGTGGTCCATTAATTCGTGGGTGGGATGAATCCGGTGGGATGTAATTAGAAATGTCCAGTGGATGTGTCTCTTGTGGAAAGACACTTAAATTGGACACGATAAATGATACTAAGCGTTCCACTTGAATAAAAATTTGAATGCACTTTTTTTTAGAAATGGTGTACACGGAATTCACCGTTTTTCACCACACGTGTAAACAAGTTGTTCATTCTAGGTTTGTTACACACTCATTAATCTTTTCCGACTCGGAGACTTCCCTGAATTTCTTTTGTTACTTTGAAAATATTGATGAGATGAATTCTTTCAGAGAATGAATTATTTATTGCTTTTCTTCTTCACATGTTGTCATCTAGTTTCATTTGATTTTTCGTTGTAAATTACGTACATCTGTTGCATTAATGGGGACTTTGGATAAATTTAGTAGCAGTATAAAGCAAACATCAATGTATTCTTTGCAAAATTTAAGGTGTATAATTTCGGCTTAAAACATCTTTACAAGAGTTCAATTCCAAATTTTCATGATGAAATAAAATCGTATCATGAGTGATACGCAAATTAAGAGAACACGCTGATATTCATTGAATTTTTGAATTTATAATAATTGTTGTTAATTTCTATAGTAAATCATCTTTGATTTGACAGAGAAATTCCTTTCACAAATATGTCGTGAACGCATAGATTCTAAACATAATCAATCTACTGAAAATAAGGAATACATATTTAAACATTTTCATTACAGTTTCACAATAAACTTATAATAACACAATAATATTAATATCAAAATTTTAAAATGTACTCGTATTATTGAAGTTCCTAATAGTGTCTCCCTATTCTAGAAGAAAATTCTTGTAATGCATTACGTTTTGAAATAAGGTAAATTTACAATATTTGAAATAATTAGAGGAAAAATTCTATATTTTTTGCATTATTTATTGTTTTAACTTTCATTTTTTTGTTTTTTGAACGTTGAATACTTTTTAGATATTCATATGCCGAGATTTATTTTGGTAGAAAAAGTCTGTTATCACTATTGATCACTACTGATTTGTCTTCTCGATTTTACTACATTTAAAAATTTAATTGTTTCTGCTCAAGTACAGGGAAGAGGTACGGCAAAGTGAATAATAGATACCCACTCTTCACCATCTCTCTCACTTGCACTTCTGAGAAGCTGGTGACGGGGGTTCATAAATTCTGCAGCGTGCAGTGTGAGCAGATGTCATAACAAAATGAAAGGGGGAAGAACGGTGTCTGAATCTCTGGGGCAATTCTACCTCAGATTAGCGTGGAAGCAAAATCGCTTACTTACAACTTACCCAGATATATTGGTTCTTCAATTCACGGGAGAGGCCAATAATTTCATAGCTTAGATAGCATAAGAGTACTTGCTGTATCCAAATGACTAAAGAATAATAAAAGTGGCTTTCGTGGTCAGAGTAAATAAATTTGCTCTTTGAAAATTGTTCCTATGTACAGTAATAACGTTGTCTGGGGTTTTTAGACGAATGGAGTGAAATCCGAGAAAGAACCACTTGCCTGCCAGGCTTTATTTTAATACTACAAGCTAATAGCAAACGATAAAGAGTATTATTGTCACAGTTGTTAATAAACAGAACACATTCTTTCCGTTAGCTTTGACTTTGTTCGGTAATGCACATTTAACACGAAAATTCGTTCACTGGACATTCACTCTACTGTATATTGCCCACGTACCATAGCTAGACCACCTTGATCCATCTCATCTAACAGATGCGGACTGTTAAATCATTATTGGAATAGTTTTCTAGTATGTTGTAGGCTATTGGAATAGTCTACAACGAACGTAAGATTACGAAATCAAGATGATGTCATGGATAGATAACAAACACCAAGCTCATTAGCTGTACCGTTTTGGAAAGTATCTCCTAACAGGTTTTGGTGGAGGTTTATGGTAAGAAGTTAACTAGAGAGATTTTGAGACGCGCTAAATGATGAAAGGAAGGATTCAAGTTAGTTCATAATCCTTTTGAAAGAGTAAAAACGAAGCAGTTAATCCATTAGACGAACCTTAATATTTCCGATTTCATAATTCGATTACATAAGTAATAATTTTCGTATTAAATTATTATATTGTCAGTTATTTTCGAAAGAGAAAATGGAAAGGAAAGGTTTGCAATTGTATTTTCTCGTGAAGGTTGTGGTAACGTTATACTCTTACATCCCTGAACGATATTTCAACACGAGCGATGACACAGTGAAGGGTTCTTACAACTTTATCACACTTCCGAATTTTCTCCGATTCCAATATGTTTTTGTCAGTCCATGTTGCCACTCGTGGTCATCTACATTCCCTTCGATTTTTTTCAATCTTTTTTCTTCTTTACAAGAACGTTTTACTTGGGGCTCTATGTTGAAGAGATCTAAAATCGTACGTCAGTATTTCTGTGATTGAGTTTGCAAATTGTTTTTGTGACGTCAAAATTTAAAATGGAAAACAGAATGAATTTTTGCCTGACAATTCTCTTACTTCGTCTTAGCCACAAAAACAACTCACATATATAGATG
This sequence comes from Laupala kohalensis, assembly GCA_002313205.1. Lineage (NCBI taxonomy): Eukaryota > Metazoa > Arthropoda > Insecta > Orthoptera > Trigonidiidae > Laupala > Laupala kohalensis. The sequence continues at coordinate 282,003 of NNCF01127382.1, forward strand.
CAAAGAAGCTCTCCCCGTTGTTACGTTTTTGAACCACCGAATCATCGAAGCTTACAGTCACTGTTGTAACCAAAATGTAATCAGAATTTAAATCCATTTCTCCACGACTCCCTAATTTCAACATATTGAATAATACTTATTTCTATACTTTGGATGATATATTCTCATTAACTGTTTCACAAAACTGGAGAAAAAAACCTACATGCAATGTATCTCTCGCAATAATTATTTAATTGCATTCTTCAAAAATCAAATTAATACGTTTTATGGAAAGACAATTATCATTACATTTATTGCCGAATTTATGTATTTAATGTTTAAGAGAGGTTCCTTGCGAATCACTCGTGTGCCCTATGTCGTAGTGCAATTATCACCCTCCGTAGGACAATCTTGTAACTAAAGTAGACAGCTGGATATGGCAATCTGGGCGATATATAGACACAATTTCTGTGAATTTCATGAGATCTCGAGGATAAGCTTGTTGGGCTGACCTCTTCCACTTCGTTTCAAACCGTCGTCTGGTGATCAAATAATGACAAGAAACATAACAACAGTTTAATTGAATATGATATTAAACATAATTTTTAACATAAAATATGTTTACATAAAAGCAGAAACTACACAAGCATGTCATAATATTATATTTTATATAGCAGATAGCTATTCAGTGTCAGTGCGTAAATTCACATTCACGTGTATATTTTTCACTTCTGTTAAACAACATATGAAATAATTATTTTCTTTGTCCAAAATTAAAGTATTTTCCCATCCAACTAGTAATCATTATTAATACAATGTGAGGTAATTACACTTTGTTCAACTGATTTTAAATTTGTTATGTATTTTTTACTTAGTTTAATAAGATTTTTTACTTAGTGTTGTAAAAATTTAGTACTCAACTTCTTTTACTTTAATATATCGTTATGAACTAACTTAATTAACTAAAGTAACATAAACAATTTACACTTCATTAATTTTTAATTCTGTTATACTGAATGAAAATGGGAGACGCGACCGAGATTCGAACTCGGGATCTTGGGTTTAACGCGCTCATGCGCTTACCAACTGCACCATCTCGTTCGCCACCCGACTCAGTCTGCCATTAACATTCAACTTGTGTGATACAAAGATCTCTGAGATGGTTTCATAGAGACCATCAAATGAGGCGATTGCCGTAGGAAGTACTTTGATCAGTATTCAATTCTGGTTCAAAAACACGTTGAATGTTAATGGTAGACTAGGCAGTTGGTAAGCGCATGAGCGCGTTAAGCTCAAGGTCCCGAGTTCGAATCTCTGTCCCGTCTCCCTTTCCATTGAATGTAACAGAATTAATGTGTTACCTGGCGGTGAGATTCACCGCAATTTAAGAGATTTCTATGAATTTTTAATTCATTAATTATGGACTCTAATTCCTCCGCATTTGCTCAGAGTACACCATACTTGGGTGAAAATTTCAACTATAACAATGTGTCACGCGGTTATGCTTTCTATTTACATATTTCTATATTTCTATTAGACTTTTGATGCATGCACATTAATTAAAGCAATCATAGCTCTTTTTTTTTGGTAATATACAATCTCGTGTATCTGAACCAAAAATTGTAGTTACAAGTCAAAATTGATACAATTGAATGTGCCCATGCATATTTTTTCTCTCAGATACTAAAGACTCTTGGTGCTCTGAATGTTGTTATTAAAATTAGAGAACAACAGTAATTTAATTACACAAAATGTCAGAGAAATTTTATTTGCTTACTCGGTAATTGACTTGTAATAATAATGTTATGAAAAGTAACTGCAAGCTATAAAGATATCTTGGGAGTATAATGAACACTGCGCAAAACGAAAGAGGGGAAGGCATTAAAGAAGCCACCAGATGAAATAATTTAAATTTATCACATTCCATTCTCATCATTACGAACATTTAATCAACCTTGGAGACCACTTTGTGAGCATATATAATATCCTTCATTCTTGAAATGAAGAGGTTGAAAGAGCTGAGTTGAAATTAAGGCCTTTTTGGCGGAAATTAGAGGAAAGAACATTAAGTTTAGAGAGACACTGGATTAAATTGAATTGATTAGTGTTCAGTGCCATTGCTGTGAAGTATAATGAGTTGTGGAGAACGTTGTGAGGGAATTGAAATTGAAAGAACTGCTCCATTTATCGGTTTTGAAACAGAAAGAGGACACCAGAGCAAAGAGAATAGATGAAAACTGAGTGTAAAGAAAAAGAACTTCGATCCAAAGGAACTAAAAGTGAACCTGAAGACTGACAAGCGTAGTGCGTATTTTAGTGCTCTTATTCCAGTCTATTAAGACGTAATGAGATGTAATTTTTAAAGCTTACGGAAATAATTATCTACTCTTTAATAAAATAATTATGTTGATCGCATTTCTTGTATGGGTAGGATAATAATAGTTGTCTTCGAAAGGAATTCATGTTAACACATACGGGTTTCAGATTCTTCGATCTCAAGGGAAATTTTATTAACGAGTTGTGTACGCAATAAAAATATCATGTTTTCATCTTTCGTTGTCATAGAACATGAATTATTATTAATTTCCTCAAGGACCGAACAGACAAAAATCTAGCATTAATAAGATAGGTATTACGACGGGGCATGAAGTTATGAAAGAATTTAATTATCTTGCAATCAGAAGGGGTTAATTTAAACTTACAATAGCGTGTTCAAAATTATACTATAGAATACCTCATCAAAATAGACTAAGAAATATATCAACATTGACGTTTATAGTTAAATGTCAATTAAATTGACTAATTACAAATAAAACGATTAAGTTCAATTTATAATAAAACAAAGCATTGTTTATTGCAAATGTATTTAGTTAGTATTTATACCTGAAAAGATTAACAAATTTTTAATTTATTAAGTAAACTGTGGATGAAACACACGAATACACATGCAATACAATAAACAAAGAATGATACGTTTTCCTGTGAAATAGGAAACTTGAAAAAGCATAGTAGAACAAATGAAATTAATATGAACACATGAGAAAAGTATACAATATCATAAAGTTTATATAATAATATATGTATGTTCGTAGATAATAAATGTGATAGTCAAAAAAACATAATATATCAGAAATAATGAATTAATAATTAGTCTGATATTATTGATAAGTCTGAGTGAAGTTATTTTTACTCATGACAACGTCAAGCAATTTCGACGAGTTTCTAGGCTCGAAGTTCTTTACTCCCTGTTTGTAGTACTTGGATAATTGTTAATATTTGTCCTCCCCTAATCAGTTTGAGTCCTGAAGAAGATTCCATCACTGTGTACCACACTTAGAAATTGTTTAAATCTATTTGAAATATGTGTTAATTTTACCACAACCGAAAATCGCTATTTAAACTAGTCAGGAGATTTGTAATAATGTAAATCTCGTTTGACAGTATTGAATATTCACTGAATAGCATTAGACATGATTACTGTTTGACATCTAGCATCACGTGTGAAAAACTAGTCTAGCACCGGCACGGGCGTGGCGTCTCACGTGGAGTCAGAGACAAGAATGATTTCCTCTTCTTCTCGCATTTGACTGTCAACTTGCAGTTTTTAACACATTTTGATTGACTGAGTATTACTGTATTTATTCACTTGTCAAAGTTGTTAAGAACTTATCATCGTAGTAACACTCGCTTGTTTGTTCGAGAACAGTGTGGAAAGATTCCCTTTATTGTTGTTTATTAAATAGTTATGTTCTCGTAAATACGGAGGCAGTAAATGTATATTTAGTTCGTATATGTAGCCTCGCTACATAGGGATACGACTGATCCCTTTACACTTTGATACGTGAATTATAGAATCAGGTGAAGCGTTTAGCGTAGATGATGAACAAGCTACGAAGTCGTATTGGTGGTGAGAAAATTCCGTCACATTGAAGAGAAATGCGTACTCGTAGAGAGAGATCCTGGCTATTTCATTCAATCTTGGAAGGCGAGGCGTATGGTTTCTGCCAATTAAGTTCTATGATTAAACAGTCTGGAAGATATTAATTAGTTTCCGCTCCGAAGCTCCAACCTCATAGATAGTTAGCGAGGGTCGACTCCCTTACACGACGTTTATGTATCGCAGACTGACTTTCCTCTAAAGGATCTTATACTGAACGGAGGCTAACGAAACTGGAAGGGATGGGGAAAATGACTTGTCCTGATTTTCGATTCTTAGAATCATTTATAGATTTTATGATACGGAATAAAAGTTAAACGTCGTCCCCCAACACACAAAGAACGTAATTGTGTATTTGAATTTTTTAAATTCCTTTTCTTAACAATATACAAGTTGAGATACAAATCCCTCTTGACTTTTCATTTAAGCGAAAGATAATGGATTATATAAAGTGAAATCTAATTGAACGTCATGATATTGTTATTTTCTAATATTAGAATCATCCATGTAACAAATTACTAAATCAAATAATGTCATAAATATTTTGCTAATCTATTGGTTTAAAATCAAATCTGATGAGGTAAAAGTCATTATTATAGTTAATTTAAATATCATTAACTCGTTGTTCTTATATTAGAATTGCATAATTATCCAGCGCTGCCCATGATTTGAAATGAAACTTAAAACAATCAATACTGGGCAATCAAAATTTTAAAATAATTCATCAGTAAAGTAAAATTTCATGCATAGTAAGTAAATACTTTTCATTTTACATTCAATAATCCTTAAGAAAATTCCTTTGAAATTTCAAATGATTTTATCAATTTCTTTTTCCAATTTCCGTGCCACAGACATTCCATAGAATTCACTTTTATTACTATATATTGTAACTTCGCAACGCAAGTAAATCATGTAACTGTTCCATGTCAATATGAGTCAGTTATATGATGTTGAGGTTGTTAGAAATTGATGAAGTTTTAGGTGGTGCACGTAGAACTCCAATCCACTACTCAAGAAGCCTCCACAGTACACATTAAGGTACTATTTTACTGGCACTGCCAATCTGTCTTTTACATTGGTTAAGGGAACCAATCATACAAAAAAATTGAAATATTTCATCTTCTTCGATTCGACAGTTAATTTTCAGACATAGTAAGAGTTAAAGTTAATATAGTAAGAGTTAGTTTTATGGACTTGTATATTTTAGCACATTTTCAGTATTACTTTTATTAATTTAATCCTATATCAATTTCCACTCATTTCGTGAAATATTTGCGTAAAAATATTGATAATTTATTACGTATGTCATGTCCTCTAAATATTTGAAACTCGTATATGCGGCGTATTAAGTGGTTTCGTGGATCTTGATGTAATATCTACATTTAACACGTATTCTCGTCATTGTAGAAAAATGAGCCGTTTTCACAACATTAGTATTCACGTGATTTAAAAAAGGGAAGCTGTGACATTTTCACTCTCGAAAGTTTTGTTTGGTACAATTAGGTTCTTTCAAGAACCTTCATTGTGTTGTACACTTGAATCAAACACTCAGGAATTTAAACAAGCAGGACGAAACACACTATATTACTCTGAGAATTTAATTACATGTGCAAATTTCTCAAGGAGGTAACTTTGGCCGTTTTCAGAGCATATTGGTAGAATTAAACTGCGACTTTTAGGAAATGTGTGTTAACCACTAGATTAATGAATGCACTCAAATTTCACTTTGCTTCATTCTAAACAATTATGAATTCTCCACTTCACTTTAACTCAGTAAACTGACTTTATTCCTCCATCTCTTTTCCTCTTCTCATCCTTCCTCAGTACTCCGTACTTATAAATACTCAACATTCCACACTTACATGCAAACATTCCGTTCCCTGATGTTTATCTTGTTTCTCGTGGTCATCAGATTATATTTCCCAAAAAATTTGTTAAGAATTTTTATAATGCTGCCATAGTTTACCCGTTGTATTTCATGTCACCTAAAACACATTTCATAAAACGGTACTCTATAAAAAACGTGAAAGAAAGAAAATCAACTGTACCGTGCAACAAACGAGTATACTTTCTTTCTCCAAGAACAATTATTTATTTAATACTCTTGATGTAGTATTGCAAGGTTTTGCTTAGTATGATTCGAATTAAGTTTTATTTTGTTGGTTGTTCTCTTTATTTTGACTTGTTTTAGATGCGAGAGTTAAATCAAGTTTTGAGTATAACTATTTCATTCTAAAACGTTCGTTAATTATTTCCTCACTGTAAGATAGCACGCCAAGTCTTTATAAAAAGTAACTTTTTCATTTGAAATTAACAGTTAGTCTTCCCGTAAAAAACTCCATACCAAACCGTAAAAAACTCTTGTTTCTATCATTCTAAAAAAAGGCATCTGTCATATAATTTTTGCAATTCGGGATTGCTTGGATTAATTCAGAAACTGTACTCATGAAAGTTTAAAATAAGTCCATCAAATAATTAATTTTCTGAAAAACTACAATTCTAACATGAATGAGTTTGACAAAGTGATATCAAGTAAATCTTTAATTACGTAATTTGAAACGAAGACTAAGAATCAACTTCGCTTCCTTTCTTTAATACTTTAAAATACGTTTACACTCGTTTCTCTCGTTTTGAGCTCATTATTTCACTTTCTGAATCCACAATTAGTTTTATGATCCAGGGTTTAAATATAAGCGACATAATATAGTTTTATTGGTGCGGTATAACACTTTAAAGAAGTTGAAATTATTATTTTAAACGTCTAAAACATCAATAAATGGATGAAATACGTGCTTATATTGATTTTATCTTTTAAAAACACCTTATAGGTCAATTAAACAATGTGCAGACTGTTTCATTCTACTGGTATAAAATACATTATATACAGTAAGTTACTTTCTCAATCTTTTAAATGGATGAAATGAAATATTGTCAGGCTTTTGGAGTGATGCTTGTTTACTATTCGTATATTTTCTTCATAAATAACTATTTGTATCAAATCTAATTTTCGTTGCTACTAACTATTAGTCGTAAAACTAAACTCAAAAGTAAAGATAGAAGATAATTAGACATTTAAATGATTTGAGTAATATTGTCCCGCAGTTCGCTTAATCTATTACGCCCGTTTTTCGAATGCCCCGATATTTTAATAAACTATTATGTATCAAACCATATGATAAAATTTGAAGCTTGATTGGTTAATGTTAATATTTAACAAATTTGAAGTTGTACCGGTTCTAGATAAAACCTTCTAAATAAATATTGAAATAATTTCCCGTTTAAATTCCGTTAAAATTGATATAAAAAGTATCACACGTCTCACAAATTCCGTAAAGAAAAGGACTAAAAAATTACCTCGCCTCTCCAAACAATTAAGAAAGTTATTTGACCTAGAGAATTCTACAGCTTAAATTAAAGTATGTACTTGAAGAATCTATACTGAGTACAATTAATGCTTCACAGTTTTTAATACATGAATTACAGTATGATATGATGAGGGTATCTCATATCTTCCTCTCGAACAGATATTCGGAAGATAGAGTATACATAACGAACCTCAATATGCAGGTATTAGTGAAACCGGACTGCTTAATGTGCTGCCTGGGTTCACTTATCTGCTGTGTATGGATGTGACCCACGTCTTCCGGGGTTAAACCTGACTGGAAACGGAACATTACTGAAAGTTTCATATATGGTTATGTGCTTGACTAGCGCCCACACGCTCATACTACCGAAAGGAACATTAACCCTCGGGTGGGACTAGCGCTTCAAGTGAGTCAAATCACTGAGAATTATGAATGTTTTCTTTGTTTTTATTGTAATTGCTGTAAATCACAGAATTATGAATTATAATGATGATGAAATATCATTTAATTTATATTAGTTAATAGTAAAGTATAACCATTATACAGGAACCCGCATTGCCCCTTGGAAATGCCAAAAATGGTAAAAATACTACGTAAAAGTGACTGTAAATCAAGGTAAATTTCCAACACTTTCGTGATTTAAAAGTTTGCCATTTGTTGAAGGTAAGTATTTCCTCGATAAGACGCAATGTATTACACCATCAATTATAATTATAATTATTACATTTAAATAAAGGATGTTCCTCAATTTAAAATAACGATAAAATAAGTACATTCATTTATGTCGATTTAAGATACTTTAGTGATTACTACGCTAGTACTACCTTAAGTAAGGAAACAGCACGGGAAAGAGCGTGTCTTGTAACAACCGACAGACGTGTCGACAGCTCGTCCACTGTCATTGCCGTGAAGCTTTGAGCAAGAATGCTTTGACGGTGTAGGAAGCTTTACAGGTGAGTCGTGCGTGTTTCCTCCCCTCAGAGTTCGCCCGAGGCCACATTGCTGCAATGCGCCTTTGAGAAGAACTTTGGTCAAAGGAGCATTTACTTTTCCTTCCTTGCTTTAAAGCCTCGTTTATCACTTCCTGGACAACCAGTTTACATTTCTTTTTTTTTCCTTCTTTAAAAAAAGTTTAGCTTTTCAATGGTGTGTCGGTGATCGCGTGATGTAAAAAGAAGGAAACAATAATTCGAAACCACATTGAATTTACTAGCCAATATTAGAAGCAAATTTTGCCTTTATAAACTTAAAACATCTGTTGTTCTTTATTTTTATATTAAAATATATGTTGTAATTTCCCTTAATAAGTTTTAAAAATATTTTCCTTATATTTAAGGGATTTAATGCAGTTACGCACTAAGGAGAGCCAACATGACTCTCCACGCGTGTGGGACTCGCCGAATGACTCAACCATACCCACTAAAAACCATCCTGAATTATAACTCAAAACTCAAATATCAACACATCTCAAAACATTACACACATCATTACAAAAATAAAAATAGAATAAAATAAGAAGAAAGAGGAAAATGAAAGATACCATAGCGTCGGGATCGAAAAGAACAAGAGGTGACCAAGGAAGGTCAGGAAAGAGAAAGGAAGGAGCCTCGCACAAGTAAGTGGAAGTAATGCCAGACTCAGCTCGGAGCCCCGTGATTGCCAAACACATACTTACTAGATGTAAGTCCCCTGAGGGGAGAAAGTATTGTAATCGTGTTTTGACAGAAATATCCGTTTTGGTGATCCCTGATTCTGAAAAGCGTCCGTCCGTGCTCAGCGATTATGAGTAAATGGATGAATCAATTAACTTAACATGAAGATCAAAGTACTCTCTTGAATTGTTCTCAGAAACGGCATTCTGTATTTTAATGGCGCGGTATGTGAATATATCGAATCACAGGTGTGCAAAGAGCGTAGTGAACTAGATATGACATGTGTTAATTTTACATCCGGTCGGGTTGTGAAATTTATCTATTTGCTGAGGAAGTTTACATATCTGATGTTTCGACTGCCGCTTTTTGCTGATTATTGAGGTTGCAGCGGTCGGGAGTGTCATTTTTTAATAGTGGTGCGTATTGTTTGATACGTGAGCAGATTGTTTTAAATATTCATGCAAATTGGTGTTTTATGTAATATCCCGAAGGCAATGTGGTTTTTGATGTCGTGGATGATTTATTAATGAAAACAACATCTTTTGTGTCTTATGTAGCAAATTTCTATAATTTATTATGATTCTGTTTGCAACGTTATTAGAAAATTACAATTGATTTTTTTTTAATTCATTGAAAGAATTAAATCAGAGGTATACTTATCGGCACATAATATAGGGTACCCTGTATTATTTATTCTGTATTATGTACCGATTAGTATAATAATGAAAATCAGACGTATCAATTTTTCAACATAGATGATTGTAAATTCGATTTATTTTCACTCGTCAGAAAATTCAATTCTAAATTGCAATGACCGAAAATTCATTGCAATTCAGAATTTAAATTTCTGTCGTGTGAAAATATTTTCTGAAAATATACAGGTGACCGAATTTTCTTTCTGACTTTATTTAAAAAGTAAATAAGAAAATGAATTGTGTGTTTGCATTGATTTCGCGTGGATATCATCTCAATAATTTTTATATCATTAGTTGGATTTTGTAGTCTACTTAGCTAACCTCCAAATTAAAAAAAAAACTTAATTTGTAAATTGGAGATGACTTATATGTTAATTTCCTTCACAAAAGATTCGAATAGAGAGCTGGAAGGCGACCAAAATATAGAGGACCATGCCAGTAATGATACCTTTACTATGGATTTTTTTCTCACTCTATGCTGCAGACGGAGAGACGTTTATGAGAAAGTATATACAATGGTTTTGCACCTCTAGTTTTCCTTGTAATTGAAAATAAAATGAAGAAGCTGTAGTCTAATAATAATAATAATAATAAATTTGTCAAAAAACAGTACAAACTGCGTATGAACACGTGGAGAACAATAAACCAATTTACTCTTCGGAAGCAAGCAAGGGACCATCCCATCAATTACGATCAAGGGCCCTAAGGCAGAGGCGGATTCAAATTTTTTTTTGAATAAGTTCCTAGATAAGATAAAAAGGTAGCTGCGAGTTATAATACATATATAATGTCAATATGTTTGTAATTTAACGCAAATATGTTTGTAAATTTACATGTACAAGTTATTATCGAACTATAGATTATTCTGAGTATAGTGTTTAAAAAATCATAAGAGTTGAAAAAACACTAAATTACAATAAACACGCTCCTAGTCTTTAGGAAATACTGGAATTTTCTTGCATAATGTCATAGCATGACTTTCGACCTGCTTATTTTATATAATTCAAGCTCTGTAGTATAGCCAAGTTACCGTAAGAGAATACACCAAAAACACCAAGATGGCTGACTCCGGGCGGACTCGATTGGTGTTTCAGGGCAGCCACCACCAATATTTTAGAACAAAAACCCGACACTCGCTTTGACTTGACTACATAATATCGAACAAAACACGCAAA
>NNCF01127382.1:293186-308725 GCA_002313205.1 Laupala kohalensis
ACCACCAGTATCAAATATACTCTTTTCACGAGGGTCATTCTTAATGAACGAGTACATGTGGAAAATACTCTTCTGCAGTGAACTCTGAACTGCAGGAATCCTTTTCAGTTTCTCGGCCATGGTTGACAAAAGTAACACACGCTCAAGAAATTATTAAACGATAACACCTCGGCAAACGAAGCACGCACGTTAAAATTTCCGTGTGGTACTATTGAAACATTCGTAACGGGCGTACCAACGCTATGGAAACAACAAAGAAACTACCGTAAAATGAATTTTGTTGAAAGTAGATTAAAAAATAAAGATTTCTTGCATAAATTACAATGTATTTTGTAAATGGGAATTGTGATTTTCGGTTACTCTAAAAAAGGGAAAAAAAGAAAATTTTAAGAACATGTTCTCCTCGAGTTAGTTCGTCAAGTTTGGTGGTAGTGAATCCAACGTATAAGATGAAAATATCACTAGTCGAGTTGTATACGACATAGGGGGAATCAATTGTGTAGGTTGGTGTTCTCCCAAATTTGGTGTATACTGTTTTTTGAATTTTCCTATAGTAGTAGTGTTTGTCTCTGTTGTTATTTGTAGAGGTAGCAGGCACCTCACCCGCCCTCGAGATATACTACACGCTTGTCTAGGCGCCTCCTACGAGCAAAGCTAAACGCAACCCGTTATACTGCGCTGTTGAGCAGGAAACTGAACACATCTATTCCCTGAGCTGTCAACCCGCAGTTCCAAAACGCACATAGTATGGATATTTAGATTTATGATTTCACAAGAAGATTTATGGGATATATTGATGAATGATAAGATAAATGTTCAGAGGAAACATCAGAGTCTGATGATAATTGATTATTGAATATGATTGTGAAAATTAAAAGGGGAAGAGGTTAGTGCTATTGACCGATGGTATCACACCGATGAAGCGCGTCAGTAAAAAGAAATTATAAACACAATATTACCAATATTAGCAATAAAAGCTCCTTTTAAATATATTAAACATGTTTTCTCGTACATAGCATCAGAATAGTATATAACTCACTTATTTATATTAGCAAATATATTTTTAAGACCTTTTTAAGTATTCTAAATGTTTTTTTTCTACATATTTTAAAATGTGTTGATTAGAATCCGACTATACTGTAACAAATACATGCAGTGTTTTGTTTTGTTTTCTTCAAAGTCAAAGGTTTTCAACGAGACGGGCAGTACCTCAAACGTTTTGAAACTTACATTAAATATATTGATGTTAAGATTTGTAAACATGTATTAGAACACAAACATACAGGAAGGAAGTGTGTATACCAAAACAATTCTTTACTTTTTACTGTATAACAAAGAGCCAGAAAAAATCTGTGTGTAGAATGGCCTGTATGTGAGTGAGATTAATACAACTATGGTGATCGAATTTTTACTGATGCCTCTATGTTGTTGCTGGCTCCCAGGCTAACTCACTGTACTCTAAAATGATTACAGGGACTATTCGCGAAGTCAAATTGGTCGAAAAGGTCACTAGCCCTATATTCTCATTTTGCCGAAGCAAATGGTGAATATGAGATTATGTTTTACGAGTTTCTGAACATGTGCACCCTTTACGACTCACGAAGACTATTTGTGGCTAATTTATTTTACCGTTTTGTAATATTTTATTGAATATACTTTTGTTACTTCATTAAATTAGCGTTTTCTCACAATTCGTTGATGTTTACCCTCTAAACATACTCTTAAAATGACAGATCTGTAAGTTATTTGAATAACAATCAAGCAGAAATATACAACCATATTAAAACATACGTAAGTAAAAAAATCATAGATTTGAAATTATTTAAGTCTTAATTTATTTAATAAATAATTAATACAATATTACGCTCGGTAGCTGATGTTTAGACAAGTAATATTAAATAATTCAATGCTGAGGAACACACTTAATAGACTCATTTTTTAAATAAAACAAATTAGGCACAATCTACGTACAATTGTTGGTGTGAGGAACATCATTAAATTGACTCAGAATGTGGTTATTGGAATTGCCTTCAGACGAATATCCACCAAAGAAAGTTTAACATTGAAAATCGATTCCCCAAAGAAATGAAGTGTCCCGATAAAAGCTGGTCTCTCGAGAAAAACGTCTCACCTCAAGATAAAAAGAAGCTTTCCACGGAGCCCACAAGATCTCTTTGTTTTTACGGATGGACGAGCTCTGTAGCTGAAGAAGTTATTTGCTTTCTTAAGATGGATGAGGATAGTATCTTAAAACAGGGCGATTCAAGTCTGTAAAGATTGAAATTGGTATAACTGCGATTTAAAATATTATTAAAGGAGTCTTTCTCCGTAAAGTAATTTAAGGAAATAAATGTCCAGTTTAAATGCGGAAACAAAATATTTTCATAAATTTAGATTTTGACAAATTCTTTTTTCTTCTCAAAATTTTATATTTTTATTCGTTAGGAAAAGGACAAGCTCCAATTCTTCAATAGTTAAATTTTGTTATTCTATATTTCTATGTGAAATACAGAAAACACAACACGCTGTATGATTACAGTTTTTAAACGATATCCGATTAAACGAACTTGTTTCTTATGTAGACGAGATGAGTTTCGTCAAATTCTAATTTATAAGAAAAATACATTGATATAAATTCCACTATTATTTCCAATGTCTGCGTTAAAACTTCGTTTTCTGTTTCTTTTGTTGACGAAATTGTTGTAGTAATGTTGTAGTTAGTTGATGTTGACTAAATTGTAGTGATGAAGTTAGGTCAACATAAACTTTGAATCTTTGTTCCCAAATTTCAATTCACTTTTCAACAATTTTTGTTCATTTTAGATGTATGGATATTTGTTTTGAATTTATAATTAGATTGACGAATCATTGTGTTTCCAGCATTAGTTCTAATTCAGTTATTACGGAACCAAATATTGGTAACTTCAAATATTGGAATGTGAAACAACATAGGGGTTGCTTAGTGGATCACATAATTGCGCAAATGAACAAACAAATTTTCATATTTATTTTGGCCACGTGAAAATGGCGACGAGCCAGGAATAGAACCTACTTCGTTCACAGGGGTGTTAATTAGTACATTACGTATTCGTCATCCAGGACTATACACAAAATCTACCCAGACCTATTCCGCGGAAGACCATACACACATCCCCATACAAGTGAACGCTGGCGGAACACGATGCTACGTGCGCACGGTTCCACGTGCACCCACGTGTTAAGGACGGATTATGTGTATATTGTTTTACGGAATCTTGCACATGTATATATGCAAACAAAAAACGTATTATATTACAAACTTATAAGTTTGTTTCATCTATAGCAACAGAGCCCACAAAGTGATTTGAGTACTACTCAATACACCCCAAGTGTATTGAATCACTACAACGTTATGAACGGAAAAGAATGATGCGGGCAAATTCGTTTCACAAACTACATGTATGATAACTATAAAATAAACATTTTATTCTATTTATTTGTAAAACTATATCTTTAATCATTCATTTAATGTATTATGGCCATGAGGTCTGCTCTGCCACCTAACAGTGTGTGAAGGGAGTGACAAGGAGAGATGTTGGGTTGTCGGGGAATTTATGGTACCGAACCGACATTTTCCTGAAGTAGCTGAGGAAAACCCCCGCTAAAAATCTCTTGTTCGACCGAGCAGAGCTTGAACCCCCTCTCTCCCACTCAGAAGTATCGTGGAAGTTAAGACACTAACACTAGACAGCCGCTGTCGGTTATTGCAGAAACACTTCTTTTTTTTTTAATTATTAGAAATATTTTATAGCTCTGATAATTGAATTGTACTCCCAGGGAAACCAGATCCAGAAGTGAGAATTTAGATTTCGATTCAGTGAGTGGAGGGCTCAGGTATGCCAAACAGTGTTCTCTAAACTTCAAGACATATATTCGAGTGAGGTCAGTACAGTTGCGTAGGAGCTTCTTGTAGGATGATGGGCCCAACGCATCAGAACTTTCCTCGTGTTGTCAGCAGTCCCTACCGCAGAGTGCTTGGGTATATTCCCCCGGTCCCTAGACTCTCAAGTTTGTTAATATATGCCCTCTTAGGGCCAGGGTGGAAGCACTACCTTCAGAGATGTTCGCGGGCAACCTCAGACTTCATGCACACTTACGTCAGTGTCTCAAACCAATTCCTTTCGTGCATTTTAATTTAATCCACACCTACAGATACAACCCACATTCATGGGAAATTCACACCTATATGTAATACTTGCTACTTAGATTAATTTTTTCGCTATGTTCATTTATTTTGGGACACCTAATTATAAAATCTCAATGTATTCTAGAAACCAATTGATTATACTCTTATGTGATTACATAAGTATCTCTACGTGCTAATTATGTTATTCTGAATGAAAATGGGAGACGGGACCGAGATTCAAACGTTCGAATCTTGGTCCCGTCTCCCATTTTCATTCAGAATAACTTCATTAATATGTTACCTTGCGGTGAGATATCCGCGAATTAAGAGATCTATATATTTGTACGTGCGTTGAAGATACTTATGAGGTGTCGACTCTCGAGTTGCAGCGATAACTATTGTCTCAGTGATCGCCGATAATCGAAATTACTGGTAATTTAAAATTCTACTACGTCGTAACCTTCAAAGTAATGAAAGATAGTTTGTATTTACAATGGTAAATTTACCTAGGAACAAGTTCTTCCGTTGATTCCTATGGAAAATTGACAAACTAACAAACGTTTTCATCGTCCTGTTATGTTTTTTCAATACAGTCCACTAAGATACTCACTTCACTAAACAACGTTAATATACTTTACAATACCGGTAATAAAATATTTAATGAAGAATTACACTTTTTAATACTCTATCCCTTCTATAATGCGTCTTTAACGGCATATTATACCCTACCCTAGCAATTACGTAACGCTATCCCTAACCCCGTCCCCTCCACCCCGCTTGAGAAAAGTTTTTGTTTATAAATTTAAATTTATTGTCAAAAAACAGTACAAACTGCGTATGACCACGTGGAGGAAAAAAAACTAATTTACTCTCCGGAAGCAAGCAAGGGACCATCCCATCAATTCCGATCAAGGGCCCTAAGGCAGAGGCGGATTCAAAAATTTCAGCAAAAGTTCCTAGATAAGATAAAAAGTTGGCTGCGAGTTATAATACTAATAGAATGTCAATATGTTTGTAATTTTAAGCAAAAAATTACATGTACAAGTTATTATCGAACTATAGATTATTCTGAGTATAGTGTTTAAAAATCATAAGAATTGAAATAACACTAAATTCACGATTTATTGTTACAATAAACACGCCCCTAGACAAAGCCTAGAGAACCTGTATGATAAATCCGCCTCTACCAGAAGGAAAAACGGAGAAAAACCCGGGCCAGGATGGGGCTACAGAATTTATGTACACAACCGTGCCAAAGTTGAGTACACAAAGTTAAATAGTTTCTTCGATTCATTTTGATTCACGGAATTGTTTGTTCCTCATTAATATGTGGTCTCATGAACAAGGACTAAAGTGACTAACTATAAGGTTACAAAGCGCTCCATAAATTATATCCTATAAAACTTAGCGTTACGTGACACCCAAGCTATCACCTCCTTTCACCACCGTAACGTAGTGTAAGGATACCACAAATCCCCCTCTTCACAAGGTGCGTTACTGTGACTACATTGAATAAATAGTCTGATTTGATTTAATGACATATAAGTTCTAATATATTAAATAAATTAAATTGAAAAATAAAGTAAACAGGATAGATGACATCGATAAACGAGACCCTGGTAATCGGGACACGCCTCGATATAGGGATACGATAGAAAGTGTAAAATAAGAAATCATGGTTTACAATATACAATTAGTAAGTACATACCATGTGTTCTTTTTTTTATATTTGTCTTGAATTTATCCTGTCTTTTTCATTAGTCACAGCATAAGTTGACATTAAGGAAATAAAAAAAGTTAAAATGTCAGTATATATTCCAAAAGATTTAAACGATACACGAATTATTTTCATTGATTGATGTTAATGTGTGCCATGAAAAAAAACATTTCGTGATGTGGAGTATATATTATCCCTGTTCAACTCGTTTAATAGAAGGTATAAATCAACCTGCAAATAATATTATTGTAATAATAATAATAATAATAAATTTATTGTCAAAAAACATTACAAACTGCGTATGACCACGTGGAGGACAATTAACTAATTTACTCTCCGTAATCTGTTTTAAACCTTGATACGGATATTCAGAAATAGAATAATCTTATCAAAGTAAACCGTGAAACATACGGGACGAGAATATGGATCGTTTAATCATTCCATAGAAAACTTCAAAGAAATGAAAAACTGGAATTAACACGCAAAGTACTCTCGCGTGAAAAAGCAAAAACAAGGCTGTAAAAGCATCTGAAGTATTTTTATCGATGTGTAAGATACATCACACGACGAACTAGGGAGAATAACAATCAATGGACTCATTAATACTTGTATCTGTGTTGCATTTGTACACCGTAACTGATATATGATTAATTAGATTTATGTGAGCAATTGTGGTAGCCTCATAATTCACTTTGTTTTATGGTAATTTATAGAAATCTCTTAGATTGCGGTGAACCTCACCGCCAGGTAACAGATTAATCATGTTACGTCGAATGAAAATGGTAGACGGGACCGGGATTCGAAACCGGGACCTTGAGCTCTACGCGCTCATGCGCTTACCGACTGCGCCATCTCGTTCGCCTCTCGGGTCCGTCTATCATTCTCATTCAACTTGTGAAACCCAAAGACCTCTGAGGTGGTCTCGTAGAGACTAGATTCCTCATCTGAGGCGACTCCCATAGTCTCTACGAGACCACCTCAGAGGTCTTTGGGTTTCACAAGTTGAATGAGAATGATAGACGGACCCGAGAGGCGAACGGGATGGCGCAGTCGGTAAGCGCATGAGCGCGTAGAGCTCAAGGTCCCGGGTTCGAATCCCGGTCCCGTCTACCATTTTCATTCGACGTAACATGATTAATATGGTAATTTAGTTTCTCCGTAAACAATAAAAAATAATTTCCTTTTGGTCTTGAAAATACTGACGTACTGATTAAAAGAACTAGGTGAGGTTTTTATCTGGGATTTTCCTCATCTACTCCAGACAAATGTCGGTTCGGTATCTGAAGATACTCGTATCACGGTTAGGTGGAAGAGCAGACCTCACAGCCTGAACCTCGCCAAAAGACATTACATAAATAAGAATACTTGAAGTTAATGATTAATACTTGAAGTATAATGATTACGTATTTTAACGATTTTTATGTTACTCCGAACTTTGTACAGTATATTAAGTCCATGATTATTACCATGAAAAGAAGTCAACGTCCGATTTGACGTACATAGCATTCCAGTAATAAAATATATTGGTTTTCTGAACTCCGTTTGTCTGTTCATACAAACTGTATTCGCAATATTAAAAATAATCTCACTGGGTTTTCCGTTAATCGCATGAGAGGATTTTTATAACTCAAGAGTAATTCAAATGAAGACTGAAGTACATTTTCAAACTGTGATCCAAAACCATCCGAAGGGGTTTAAAAAAATACGCAATATTATAAAATTATTTCGAAATATAATTCCAAACTCATTTTTATGCTTGGAAAAGCTGAATTAAGGACTTAAGAACATGTCACTTTTATAATAACGCTTTGTTTCTTTAAGATTGTCAAGAATAAAGATTTCGAAAATAAATACACCAAAGGGATCAATGAATATAATTAGAGGCAATTGATTATAAAATGGTTTATATATTTTTAATGAGGCAATTAACCAATAATATAATAAAAAGTGGGCCTAGAAAATTTAAATATTTTCTTTTAACTGGGTGAAATATCCTGGAGACCAGGATGTTTATCATCATGCAATCATGACAATCAAGACATAAATTTACTAGGTTCCGTGGGGGTTCAGCGAGCATGCAGTGAGTTAGTGCTATTCGCCGACGTATATAGGCACATCTGTCGCCAGCTGCAAGCCCGGCGAAGTGAATTTGTATAACATGTGGCGCTATACTATCAAAAGACTCGCGCAAAATATGGGGGAATAAATAGCTCCAGAAACGTTCGACGTAAAAGCCACCCTCCTTTTTTATGATATGAGATAAAAGGTTTGCTATTATGTTTCATGTCGTTTATTTTACGATACAATTCTTATTTCTGTTTTTAAGTTTTCATGAATATCGGAAGTAACTGAATTAATCATGCTCCTGAATTCCCATTCTTTCAGATCCTCTTGAAGCGACGCTAGCGGCCCTAGCGGCAGCGACCGGCACTTCACCCGTTGTAACAGAAGGCGGCTGCAACGCGACGCGATTGGCGCGTGGGTACTTCCCCTGCGCTGACGGGCGATGCGTAGGAGTCGAAACTCGCTGCAACGGACTGTTTGACTGCGAAGGCGGCGAGGATGAGAGTGTTGCAGAATGCGGTAAGCTTCTACTCATATATTCTGATGAAGTAACACCGAACCCTACTAGGAATTTAGACTATTTTACCTACAAATTGCAGAGATCCTGGTATTGCTTTATGCGACGGAGACAAGGAGACTGGCAACAGTCAAGACAAATGAATGAATGAATAAATAAATAAATATTTTACCTACGTTTCGAAGTTCACTCAAAGTTAAAAGATAATTATCGAATAGAATTGAAATGGAAATAAATAAAGAGGAAAGAATTGAAATAAGTTAGCGTAAATATATAAACGCATCAGTTTCTAACAAGAAGATTCGCTTATAGACTAATGAAAGATGAAAAGAATGAAACGTAGAGTCAATCTTAACATTGAATGTATTGGACGTGTGCCCAGAAAACAATTAATGAATAATGATAGTGAATAATTAATGAATAATATATTTTCAATTTCAATAGGGAGCTTTATTTTAAAAAAAATATTTTTATGTACAAATGTGTGGCGAGGTATTTTGCCTTCACGCCTTTAAAATGCCCCTTAAGTATAGCCGTGGTCTGTGCATTCAATGCCCTGGTATTCGCTCTCATTGACTGGATATAATATATGAATAACAGTAATGTTCGAATTCTCAATACCGTAAAATTGCGTTTATCATAAACTGTACACATGTGTGTTCTTCTAAGTTGAGAGCCCAAGTAGTGATAACTGTCTACCATTACAACGGGGTTACTAAGAAATACTGTAAGATATTGTGATGAAATTATGTTTTAAAAATGTGATATTTTAATCGATGTGTACATCGATGATAATTATATGAAGAAAGTATAAAACTACCTTATTTATAACATTATTAGTAGCTGCCGTATACCAATCTAATTCAACATAACTAATTTACATAATTAGAACGCCATGATCAGTTCGAAACGATGTGGTTATAGAATATTATCATGCTTGATATGTTTTAACTGGTAAAATGTTACCATACTTCACATGTTTTAATTGGTAGCGGTTCTCTAAAATTTGAAAACCTCTTTGAACGATCAGATTACCTTATGAGGATCACAATCAATGTTTTTCTTAAGGCATTATGAATCAGTAAAATACTATAAATTCAATCAAATTACTTTATCAATTTCAATTTTTCGGGCTAAAAATGTGGAAGAGATTCCGTGAAATACTCTATTAAAATGCAGATATAAGTTGTTGTTTTTTCAAGAGTATCGTCATTTTATTTTTAATCTCTTCTCATTTTCAATTTCACTTCCCCGAGTAATATTCTAGTTTATGGATTCAGACAAACATAAACTAATATTTTAAAAAATGTTCAGTAAAATTCAGGCATAAATGAATATTGAATTGAGTCAGTAAAGGGTATTTTGAATGGATTATTGGAAATGAATATAATATTTGTCGTCTTTTTTCTCTATTTTTTTCATTTTTATTAATTTCAGAGACACTCGGATAGATTCTGTGCAGTCGACGGATAGATTCTATGCAGTCGACCATGGAATGATCCACTGGTTTTTTTGTTTTTATTTCCTCGATTTCATTCACAAAGCATTAAAATATTTTAATATCAACAGAATATTCTGAAAACCAAACATACAGAGTCATATTACGCAATGTTCCGAAAGTTGGAGTAATCCCTCTCGAATTTTTCATTTACTCCCTTTGAGCTCTTTTGCTAAAAATTCTATGGATTCTATGGCTTTGATAATAAATACGTAGAATATACCGAAAGAAAATAATTGTACAAGGTTTCAAATTCATAAAATGGTATACTCTTAGATTTCTAATACTTCGATTCCCCGTGATAATAGGCTACTTGTCACATTATTAACATATATTAGTTGTCTGTATTTCATATTCTACCAGAAATAATTCTACCAGACTTAATGAACACGATTATACTTGGAATGTATTTTACGTAGAACGAATACTGACGCAACTTGAAATCTTTGCGAAACTGATCCACATAAACTTATTCTGCTAGTACTTCGAAGGTAGAGTAAGTCAATGGTATGTGTGTAATAACGATTTCATTCACCGATTACATTATTTAAAAATGTTGAGAAAAAAATATTTCTTTGAATTCATATCATGTTTTCTGTCTCTAATTATGTTCGGAGCATTTTTCTACACCTGTTCTTGTGCCGAAGTATTTACGGAGCTTTATTTCCGTGAACATACCAGGATATATCTGGACCAATTTTACCTTTAAAAGAGAAGGAATTTCGAGTACGTGCCTCGTAAATCCATTATGTTTTTCTGAATACATCATACCATTTTTGTGTTATATCAATGGAGACAGAAAAATAACAAAAATTAGAAAAAGTATTCTAAGCGGAATAAAAAATGAAGTAATGATTATTGAAGTGAAGCTTCTGTTGATGCTTTCGAGACTACTATACCCATATGAGACTCTGTCGTACTCTTGTACGTACCTACGAGCGATGACAAATAAACAACTGTCAATAACGTATAATGAAGACTGGAGAAGGAAACCTCATGATTTAGTTCTGTTCTTTACTCAAACAATATAAAAAATGTCATATCGGTCACTGACAAAATGAAATTACTGAATTGCTCTGTCAGTCATAAAAACACTGATTTCGGGCAAGCGGATATCCAAGATTTGAGATAGTTTCGCCAACTCATAAAGCAGTACCCCTTGTTTTTAACCCTTAATCAGAGTTTCATTACGAAGGCTTCCGCGTCCAGAGTCGATAGGTCTTAAGTTCGCCAGGTGACGTCTTGTGAAAATAATATACAACTGATGTTTCGACCATAGTGTACTGCTCCGAAGAAGATTCAGATATGTGTGTGTTGTGTGTAAAGATTGATCTTAAGACGCATCTTTATATAATGAATTTCACTAACTGCATTTTCTAATAACTTAAATTCTTTCTCCACTCTCTATCACTGAGCACGTTAACAATTTGAAACACCAATCTCCAATCCCAAGAAGTAACACCGTGAAAATCCCGTTTCCTTCTGTTTAGAAGTTTATGTGTTGAACTTCTTCAACCGAACTTTTTGTAAAAGTTCTAAGAAAAGGGCGCTCCCAAGAGTTGCTGGTAGGATGGGATCTGAGGAGAAAAAATCCATTTCTGGATGGAAAATATGCAATTTACCAATATTCTATTTATCAAATTTTATATTTATATCTTCGATAAATAGATATTTACAAGTACCAAGCATTAAATTAATAAATTTAATTAATCATAATCCTGACTAAAATTTATCTACATAAATAAACATTCACAAGTATCATTAATTTAATTAATTCGCATTAATATATTGCATACATTGTATCAGTCTAGTCAGAGTAAGGATGGGAGGATAAAGTTTACTGATGCTTTTATATAATTTCATTCTTATGTCTTATATTTATATTGTCGAAGAAGTTTCAGTTCTTCCGAGTGCTCTTAATTACACACAATTTCTATTTTTATTTTATATAGACCAGATGACTCTCAAATATGTTAATTACTATTGAGAAGTCGAGACTTAAGCCGCGTCCACACCAGTGAGTCTTATAATACTATGTAAAATTATTATAAATTACCTTGTCACAAGTTACTAATATTTAGTGAATTTTTAAAACGAGGATGCTTTATTTTCGGATGAACCATGTATAAGTCTTTACACAGTCCTGAGAAGTTGAGACATAAAAAAGTCATGATTTGGAGATTAGTCATAGACTTCTTCATCCGGAGTTAATAGATACTTGGTTGTTCGGGTCAGTACGCGTAGACTTAACTCAGTGACGTACTTAAGGGGGTGCTCAGGAGGCTCGCAACCCCCCTCCAAAGACAAAATTTGATATGCAGTTGTTTGCTTTACTTAAGCTCTAGCTCCCATTTAGAATAAGAAAATAGAGGAAGCGAGCAAGGTGCCATAATTGGACCTTCAGAAAATTACCTTTGAAAATGATGGCTACATGCAGTACCAAACCACCATGGGATGTCGTAGTTCTCCTCGGAAGGCGTAGATGCTACAACCACGTATCGTTGCTTCAGCCCAGTCCATATCTGTCTAAAACGAGCAGGAATCTCGCGAGAGATTCCGACGGTCACTCCTCTCACGTTGATGAGAGAACCCATCTAAAACGAGTAGAGTTTCGAAAGGAACTCGCCGTAGCCAAGGCGGCAATCGTGGGGGTGGGGGGCGGGTTGGGGACCGCTTGGCACTCGCCCTTAACCAAGAGATCATCATACCCCACCCCAGATCCCTGTGTAAAAGATCGACTCTCTTGGAGGGATAAGCGGTAGGATGATTCGCAAGAATCTCCGTACGGCGACACGTCCGCGTTAACGAGGAAGCTTGTTTAATACGAGTAGACCACTCCGTTACCGGGGGTCCACGCAGCCACGACGTGATATGAGCAATCCCATCAATCGTGGGGGAGCACGGATTGACTTCTTGACGGCCTCTAAAGTCGGATCTTATGAGTAACCTGGATCTCGGTATTAAAGATTGCAGGGAGTCTCGCAAGAGACCCCTGCGGATACCCATCCACCGCAGAAGGGGTAACCTTTCTAACATGGGTACGATTATAAAGTTGTGACCTATTGGGATGGGCACCGCGCAGTATAGTCCAGCGAAGTGTCCGCGCTGAGATCCCAAATCGACAGGTACATGCGACAAGCTGACCACTGGACCTTCACCTATCCTCGGTTTTTGTACCCAATCATAGGCTGACAGTCTGGATAACGGATCAATCCCGACGCGATCTCGTAAGTGATAGGAAGATTGACGACTCTGATTGTTACTCACCACTTTAAACCGAGTAGGTATGGAGGGACACAAACATGGAGGGACACAAACATCAGGTGCTTGCATTACCCTATTTGGGTTAGACTCTGCCGGGAAGTACGGTTCCCCCACCCGTGGGGTACGGGAAGGAGACTCAGGTCTCCGATCGGTGAGCAGTAGAGATGTGGTCTAGGCACATCTCCACCCCAACCAGAGTATTGTTGGGAGAGGCTGGATTTTATCCTACCTCGGTGTTTGTGAGCATTCTTCCACGGCCCGCCTAGGGGGCAACCCCTGGACCGACCTTTGCAACCAGTTCGCTGGACGGAAGGAAGGGACCCTTCAGTGAATAGCTTCTGCTAATATACTGTGGTTACAAGGGGTAATGGTCAAGTTGAGGTCCGTAAGGACATGATGAGCTCAACGAATACGCGGGAAAATGTCCGTACCCACACTTGCCCCTATTAGCTGCGGAGCCTACCAACTCGATTCCCTCATCGGATGGAGGATGTGGATCAAAACCATATCAAATCACCACTTGATGACGAAGTAGCTGCCTCACCGGCTATCATAAAGTTTGATTTGGCCACTCATCATAAGATCAGATTGTTCGTTTTTCACTAGTTCACTATATCAAATGTTCCGTTCATTACTGTCGGTTCATCTCCTCAGATGCGTCTTAAACAGCGCACAACACCTGAGTTTCTTGTTAATAGAATATTTCAAATTAAAATATTCTCGAAATAATATTCTTAATGGTCGTAATGAACAATTGAACGATAGTGATAATAACAATTTCGGAATGAACCCGAAACTCAACAGAACGAACTTAGAACGATCTCGAAAATAGAAATGGTAGTAATCATCTCGGACTGATAATCAGAAAAATGCTCGTAATGACATCTGAAAGTAATCTCGTACTAATGATCTCGAAATGAAGTGAAGTCAAATACTGAATAATACTGATTCCGAAGTGCTACCGGAATAAAATCTCTAAGTGTCCATACTGAGCCCAAAGTTATAATCTCGAAGTGATAGAAAAAACTCTGATCACGGAGCGCCTCTGCTCCATCTTAAATAATAATATCCCTTCTCCTCTGTCAAAATGAAGCAAACTAGCTCCACCCAGCTTTAGTTTATCTATAATTGGTTCAATTTTTGGTGACACATTTCTTTCTTGACCTATAACGAAGCTTAACTTTACTGACACTATTCCTTCATGTGAGTCAGTACTTTTCCTAAAGTGTCTTCCAGCTGACAATCAACAGATATGAGACGCACAATTCTTATAATGGCCTAACTAAAAGGAAAATGCACTCCTTTGCTCTCAGAAAACAACCACTTAAGTTTGGCGTGTCTGCTAAATATTATTTTGCCCCTGTTCTTAGTATCATCTCGCGGACCCTCGTACAATCGTCGCCCGAGCTCCCTCTCTATCCCTTTTTCTTAGGTTCTCAAAATTTGGACCCGCATCGATCAACACCTTACTAATTGAAATCTCCTTCTGGCGAAGGGTTCTCCAAACACACCTCCATTCATTACTTATTCGTTCCCTCCTTCCACTGATATAACAAGTGCCAATCTTCTACGATGAGAATAATTGTAATAAATCAGTTTGCACTTGAAAAGATAATACGTATTAATTTATTTTCTATAATAATCAACTATTGTGTCATGTCTTTTTGTGCATGTTGCATTTCATGCTTTCTAGTCGTAAAGGCACGTGGAAATCTAAATAGCAAGTTCCCGCCGTATGTAAATTTCTTCTTTTTATTTTTTTTATTTTTTCCTAGACTTTTATTTTTGACCGAAGTTTTATTCCAATAGAATATTATTTATTAAGTCTACTAGGCAAAAGACTAGAGCCAGTAGCGTTTGAAGGTGGCAGTGTCATTAATACTATTGTTATTATTATTATTTCAAATTTCGTACCATATTATTAATTACGGTTAATAAACAATATTTTCGAAATAATAATTTGGTAACAGTAAGGATTTGATTAATAACTGTAATACGAGAATCTCGTGAAAATAACATTTGTTAGATATTTTCTAGATATTTTAACAGGTAACTAACAATTTATTTTAGCTTACCGGGTGGATGCAATGATTTTGCCTTGGGTTACAAAAATGATTAATGTTCCCAAACTGCTTTAGGGTCCTTGATTTGAATTGCTGGTATGGTCCTTCCAGATAGTAAATTAGTTTGTCCTTCGGGTGGTCATTCGCAGTTGGTAATTTATGAACAAATTACTCAGAAAATATCACTCAAATAAATGAAAGGTTTTATTACATTAATTTACTTATCTGCATTGTACTTAACTCATATATAT
>NNCF01127382.1:308765-319892 GCA_002313205.1 Laupala kohalensis
TTAGGCTCTAATGACCTCGATGTCGACGAGCCGTAAAACCCCACAAAAAAATCAAAAGATTAAATGGTTTTTGATTTATATGCTATTGTATGAACGAGATCAATAACTTCGGTTTATTTTTATTCCTTAAATATGCTACCAAAACGTACTCCATTATACGTACAAGGAACCTCTTCTTAAACTCTTGTTTTTCTTATACAATATAGACTCAGCCATAGATTATAGGTGACCTCTGTGATACACCGCAATGTCATAGGTTTGGTGTATTATATCTGGCTCTGTAGTGATAGGTCATCCTTCAATATTGTACGTGACTATTTACTCTCTGGTTGATGGAGTTTGCATAATAGATCCTTGTTGCGTATTGTCGCACACTATATAACATGGCCTTCTCTTTAGTTTAGCTTTATCATTGCATTCTATGTACGAATCCGCGACATCGCTGGCACAAATTCTATAACTTTAAATTGCATTCTTCTGGATATCCGTATAAAATATTACAAGTCATTTAGGAGTAAGCAACGTTCAACAATTCTGAGGTCATGTGAAATGGTTTTTATATAAAATGTTACGATATAGATGTAAATCAAAAATTAAAGTATAATTTAATTATAATACTAAATGGCTGAACGCAATCTCCTCTTTTCACATTTTCAAAAGATTTGACAAATTCACTTTAAATTACCCCACAAAACATAACATTTATTAAAGTATATTAAAATATAAATTTTGACTCCTTCATTTCTAACACGAAAAAAACAACACTTATGCGATATTTGTATCTAAATTTGTTTCTTAAAAATTTACTTTCTGGAACTTTACAATAGCAGTTATACGTGTAGCAAAATAGACGATCTAAAATGATGATAAATATCATGTCCATGAAGTAGTGTAAATTTACAACAGAAGCTGTCTTCGGTATAACATTAATAATAGAGAAGGATTGAGAACAAGTTTTCATAGTACACAAACACCTGTCAACATTTGGAGAAAACGTTCATCATTCTTTGTCTCGTTTATCCGGTGTTTATTACATTTTTGGTGCAAATTTCTATGGTGGGAGTTGAGACTTGCACTTTCAACGACAATATTACTTTATGCTCCTTGAATGCACGTGTGTATGACCGCGAAATGGATCTCTGATACGCTACCAAGGGATGTTGGCATGGATACGCGTGAATTGTGCAGTACTATGAGCGGAGACAATACAATGAACATTTCATTAGCAGAGTCTGAATCGAATGTAATGGTGGTCTATGAATCATAATCCCCTAACCTATTCAAACCAATGCGAGTCATCCGGGCTTCACGGATATTAATTCTAAATATATTTGAAATTATGTAATTCATTATATATGAAATCGTATTGAAAAAATCTATTAGGTTGAGATGACAGACTTCATTCTATTATTTTACTTTCTTTTTATTCAGATTTCATATTTGGGAAAGTGGACTACACCTTCACGTGTCAATCCCCAAAAGGACAAACCGGCGAATACTGATAAACTTAAACGATCACAAACATATTAAATAACTTTATTCTACTATTATTTCTACACCCTATTATCATTTATGTTTCCGAACGCATGTTTTCCAATGAAAGTGTATGCGCACCACGTGCCTAGTATCCTTTGAACTCGCAAAGTTAAGGGTTCTGCGATCCCACAGCCTCCGCACGAAGTATGTCACTAATATCACACCTCTATTTCGGCTTAGTGACAGATTCACTGATTATTTTCAAAGAGACAGGAAAATGGAGGTGGCGTTGGGAATTCGGGTCACGATCAGTATTAATTAAACACGAATACCTTCAGGCACGTAGCAAGGGAGGAGCTCGGAGAACCGGAACCCTACCGAAGTTTGTATATTTATAATAAAAGTGTATATTTATAATAAAAGTGTCTTTCTATATAAAATATTCTTAATTTAGCTCTTGGTAGTTAATGAACGATGAATAAAACAGTGGTCGTCTTGTGGAATGAGTACGTAGGTAGACTTCGAAGACGTGTCTGGAGAGTACTTACGAAGCGAGACTAACAGTTGAACCTTTTAGTGTGGCGGAGGTTTGCGGTGGTGTTTGAGCGCGTGAGGGTGACAATTTCGAACTGACTTCAGGAGCTTTGTGAAGTTTTGTGTATCTGGTTCGTGAAGAGAATTTGACTTTCTGGTGAAAAGTAACGCGTTATTTATTCGGCATGCCCAGGGTGGGACCCCTGGTGCATGGGCGGTTAGACGCCGGCCAGCGACCAAGTAAAAAAATGCAAGTAAATGGGATACAAAGAAAATATAACGGTGGGAGACTCCGTGAGGGTTGTTGCAGACGTCGTCACAGCAGAAGCAGTGACCTACGCATTAAGTATACGAGGAGGTAGTGTGTGCGTGTATTTAAAAGAAAATGATGACGTGGAGAAATTGGTAAGTAAAGAATTTTTAATGATTAAAGAGATTAAAGTGAAAATACAAATAAATGGAACAGAGGCAAAAAAACTTTTCTTGTATCACGTATGTCCGACAATGGAAAATGAGTCTTTAACTAATATTTTGAAAAGATTTGGACAAATAGTAAGTCCGATTAAAGAAATTAATTTGGGACTGATGGATGACCTGACACATGTAAAATCTTTCACCCGATTCGCATACGTAATTTTGAACGGGACGACGATCCCAAGTGCAATAAACATTTCGGTACAAAGTCGCCCATGTACATTATTTCTATAACAAGAAAAAAAATTGTGCTTTATCTGTAGATCAGCAAATCATTTTGCACGCAAATACACAATGCCACGAAAGGAAATTAGTAAAATTAATATAAGAGAGACAGAGAAGGCCGTGTGGGAGGGAGGCAAGCTCAGACGTCCGTGGAGAGGGCAGAAGGGGAAGATAGAATCCACCCCATAATGGCGGACATAGTGCGCGGTAAAAAATTAGAAGATGAAGGAGAGACAAATGAAGGATTTTGTGAGAAATTAGTTTCCGAGATGTCGAGAGAGGTAGAAGGAGATGGACTAGGCGATGGACACGCAAATAATACTAGCGCCAATGTAGATTGTAGTGGATATCACCAGATGGAGCCTGCTTCAAAAGAAGGTTCACAAAACAAGAGAGAAACAGTTAGTATCTTAAACTTGTCTCGAAAAGCAATAGAACATACAGAAGCCAGTACGACTAAGATGACTATGGGTGACAGACAGATCTTTTTTCTCCTCTCAATACTTTCTTTTCTTCACCTAAGTCAAGAGATAGCAATGTTTTTGAAAAATGTTAATAACTCGTTATATTTTGCATGTAGGAGCTCGAAATTTTTAAATGTTGTTGCAAACATAATGGTAATCATTTACTGAATAAGAATTATTTTTGACATTTTTAGTTCATTGTATAAAAATTAGTAAAGTCGATGTATCGGGAAAAGCTGAGAAATTTTCGTGTTGTTTGAAACATTTCTGCTATTTTAAAAGTACTATTCATTCTTAGAACTATTTTTTGATTTAAGTATATACATAAGAAAATGACATTTATGGTGCTAATGATTTTTTCTACGTTTTTTTTTTTTTTTTGGACCTTTTACTGTAGTTCAAAGTGAGAGGTCTATAATCAAAAATCCGATAATGTAAGGTATTCAGCTGGAGAGCCTCACCCTGACAAATGTCGGTTCGGTTGTACCATAAAATCTCGACAACCCAACATCTCTCTTTCCCAATTTCATCACAGTTAGGTGGAAAAGCACACGTCATGGCACGAACCTTGCCTAAAGACATAAAATAAATAAATAAATAAATAAAACAATTGGATAAAATTAAAATATTTAAGGTAAAATAATTTAAGAGTTAATAACAAAAAAATAATTTTGGCGAGACGTCTTATCGCCGAAATGAATTATTGGCTACGGACTTGGTTACCATCTATATATTGTATTTCAAAGATAAGTCTACTAATGATGTTAAAAATTTTAACATTTCCTCACTCAAGAATCACTTTTTGTAACAAAATGTTTCAACCAGAAATTTGACGATAGGATCATTTACATGCACATTGTACCGTCCTAGTAACGTAAAAAAATAAGACTTCTATTTTAATTTTCACGCGCCAACCATATTCTATGTGGTGGCGCTGAATTATATAGAACTATGTAGAACTTGTCGTTGTGTACAACGTTGTTTCTCCTAGTAGTCCGCTTTTCTCGACTATTCATTCCTCCATGAACACGCATGCCATAATGCGTGTCATCCATATATCATCCACATCATCAGGAAGGTATGCGTCAACCCCATTATTTCCCCACTGAAACTAGAGTGACATAATCTTACATATTAGCAACCATTTGTAGAAAGATGATGAGTTGAAAACGGAATACCATAAATTATCAAGCCTTAAATTTAATGGATATTTTGTCTTCAATATTTTGTTATTTAAACATGTTTATTTCATTTGGTTAATACTTTTGCTGGGATTGAAAATAAGGAATTATTCTCATATCTTCATTGTCATTAAGTATTCTATACTAATACGCGTGCACGTATACGGAATTTTTTCTCGAAATTAACTCTAACAATTTTCATAAAAGTCACAGAAAAGATGTATTTAGGGATGGAAAAGTTTCATTCCTTAGTCGTTGAGGTAATTTTGTACACACCGAATTTCAAACTTTGAATTGTTTACATTGCGAACTGCTAAATAAATTGCTAAAATTCCGGTTTACTTTTTACATCAGTCCTCATACGTATCTGTAACACAAATTGTCTAGTAATCAATAACTTAAAAGTAAATATTTTTTTAATATTTCAATTAAATTTGTGGAAGAAAATCAAACTTCACGTGAAACAGACAAATTTTTATGTAGCATTTTTCCGAAATGAAACTATGCTTAAATTAGTTGAACAAATATAAAATATCAGTGTATAGCACACCTGCGGCCAGAGCAGGAGGTCCCGGGTTCGAGTACCGGTCCGTCGCAATTTTCACCTGGCGGTTGACGTTGCAAACACTCCTCCACGAAAAAGTACTCGAAAGTAGAGAGTTCGAATATAAAATAATTAACTTTCTTAGGAACATTACAACCCCTAGACCATTATGCCATATTGAAACTAAAAGGTTGTCGATTGGTCACTCAGAGTAACAAGGAAAATAAACAAGGTACATTTATTTTCTTTCATTTTGACAAATATATGCGACAATTGATAAGCATCTGAAGACTTTCCTTACAAAATTAGACTACTTAAAAATTAGAAAATATTTAATATATGCTTTCATTGTATTCATGGAGGTGGGGATTAAGAAAATTATTTTGATTTTCTTTTTGGTTACTTCAACTATCTGTGAAAAAATAATTTTTAACGGGACAATAAAGAAAACGTTTATCTTTTTTCCAACACTCTCTTGGACTGAGAATTTTTTTATCCCTTCAAGCCCGTCCATGGTACTATTATTATTCAAATTTTCTACAATCACAATTAATAAAGACAATTAATCAAAATCACAGTTTTGGTTACCGTACACATTTAACCTACAAGCTATACACATTTAATTCTGTAAGCTATTAATAAATGATAGAAATTAATTCAAATACGTTTGTTGTTTGCATAAGGTTGGAATAACTCAGCATGCTTATGAAATTTCGTAAATTTTTCCTCATTCTTTTTTGCCTTATTACTTTCTATCTGACAAAAAAGCTGAGTATCCTGCATTTTGAAGATTTTAATTAAACCTAATAATTGTTTGTTTGTTTGTTTTTTGCTTACTCAACAGATATAATAAAGGATAAGCTTTTAAAAAAAATCGAAACGTTGTATTTTTGAATCATATTTCGAAAGAACTAAAAGCTCAAAATTTGCCCAGCAAAAGTATACACGTGCATCTATTTCGAAATAAAATTATAATTCATTAGATAGTAGGCTCTCTATGTAAAAACAGTTAAGAGAACTAACTTTCGTACATTAAGATTCACCATTTTCCGGAAGAATTATGACCACTACAGCAGGTTATGATATAATAAATTACATTATTGCATGTTATTGCAAACAGATTTGTCTTTGATTCAATTTTCCAAGACAAATACCGCTGGAAATGTGTATCTATTCGTAGAGTTCTAAAATTACTGAAACTTACACATAATGAAATAATTGAAACAATATTTCTTCTAACAAGCTCTTATTTAAAATGTAGTATTAAAAAGTAAAAAATAATGTACAGTAAAATCAAAAAAACAAGAAAAAAGTCCCTTCTTGGGCACTCATCATTGGAGAAAAAACTTAGAAGATAAATAAATGTAGATATTTTGAAATCATAAAATATAAATTATTAACACAAAACATAAGAGCTCCAAACAGGTTCACCTCTCCAGCACACAGCAAACCTCTGCTAACAATTCACCAACAAGATTAAGGAAGAGTCAATAAAAAACACACATTATTTGAGGAAAAAATTATCTGATTGGGTGCTCTAAAATTAGTTTCATTGTCAAGATAATATTTTTATTGGTTTAACCAATAATGCATTGAATTTACTGAACAAATTTACACTATTCACAAATGCGAATAGTTATAAGTTGTTTCAGTATGGAAAAATGACCAAAAAATCAATTCAATAAAGATACAATACATATTTTACTCCTCCTTCCCCGGTTCCTAGCAAACGACAACTCGTGACGTTTGTCAAATGTTTCGACGTGTTTGGCCCTGCGTTCGAGGGTGCTGCGATCATTGGCGCAACCTTTTGGTATAAGTGAGAACTGATTCTCTTCAACTGTTATCGGCACTCGCGGTTTCCCACCTCATACTGATTAAATATAATATATCTTTTAACCGTCAATATCAATTTGCAGGCACCAGTAAGCAGGAGTTGACTGCCCGTTCCAGGTGTTTATTAATCCGTTACCTGCACGATCGTTTCAAGCGTGTGTTTTAAAGAAGGTTTTTGGAAACATAATTTTTTTAAAGCTTGAGGCTTTTATTAAAATATAAAATAGTATTTGTTCTTGTACCCTTGATGTCTCAGGAAAGGACATTTTGTAGGAAAAATATTTAAAGAATAAAAAGTGGTCAAGCAACTACTTTAGAACGATTTTACGTGGATTGATCCACATGATATCTTTTCTTCTGTTGTTTCTGAAATAGGGGACACTCGTCTTGATCCAATGGTAAATGAGATGTTATTTCTTTCCTCTGATTGCATCGTCCTCTCGCGCTCTCGTTAAAGCTAACTGAGCGCTTTTCTTCAAGCTTCTCGGCGACCGGTATTAGGGTTGGTTGCTCGCGAGCTTCGAAACGACGTCCATAACGATGGATCCAACATCCGTTCTAACCTTGAGCAACGATCTTGAGGAATAACATGAGGAAATAGGAAGATGAGAAATGGAAAATAAATTCGCTCTCTTTCGGTCAGCAATATAGAAAATATGCCGGAATTTGCCGGTGTTGTTCCAAGAGTGACTGACTGTCTGACTCACTTCTTCACTCACGTGACTCACAACATTCATCTACGTGAAATGTGTTTTTTTTTTTGTTAGATTACTGCATCTTTTGAATTCCGGTACACTTCACAAACTAATTGTTAAACATCGCGATTTTGTATGTAAATGTCTACATAAATAAAAATTAAATGTTGCTCTTTGGTAAGCGCATCACTTGAGAACGGCTGTACCAATTTGGCTATTTTTCTAAATGTTCGTAATAGTCAGAATAAAGCTTTAGAGAAAGAAAAATTGGAAAAATTGCCCGGAAAATTGGAAAATTTCAGAAAAACTGAAAGTGCTTTTTGTATAGGATTTTTGAACTCAAAACCCTAACTCACTTCTCTAACGATGGATATGTGTAATTCTTTTTTGTTTTTTCGTTATGGTCCTGGAAAAGTTTTCAGGAAAAAAATTCGGGACAATTACAAAGAAAGGTCAGAAAATTCCGACAATCTGCTAAAATCATAATTTTTGTATACACTCTCGATCATAACTGACGATAGAATCTCTCAGATATACGTGTTTTCCTCATTTATACTTTGTTTACACATTTAAAATAGGTTTTCACAAATGCTCATAACTATCACAAACAAATTTATTGAAATTTGGACAGGGCCACGTCTGTTGGGTCAGTGAGTATTAAATAAAATTTCTGAAAATCAATGTCGGAAATTTTCGATTTCTTGATTTCAAACATGATGAAAGGGGTGAAATGTTTAGTACTTTGATTTGAATGACTGCTCATTCATCAGAGTGAAAAATATTACAGGTAGAAACTTGAAATTTTGACGGGTTACTATGTGTTACAGAGGCTTACCGAGAAGAAATTCTTCAAATTGCGATTCAATAGTGTTGAATATGGTGAAATATACTTTTTCAAATTTTCGCTCGACATCACGAACTACTGTTTTTATAATTATAGTATTTTATGTAAGATTATATTTTTTTTGAAATAATAATAACTGACAATCTCCCATGCGAAACCGTGCTGATTCGGCTAGTAGTGATTTTTCAATAGGTAGTTTTAGGTTCATTCCGTTAATACAGAAATAAGTTTTATTGATATATTTGAAGTTGCATGAAAGTTTCTATGGATATTCAGTAAAAAAGCTATGCGTGAACTACATTTATCCGTATACGATGTACTTATCGTTATTACATGGTACAATCTGTAAATGAACTGTATCCAACAAAACATTTTTCCGTCGTTAAAGCAGTTATACGACCGTGTCATAGTTAATTTATTAGATTTACATTGTTTAACCGATTTTTTCCATTGCATTCATTTTGATGGGAAACTCGCCACAGTTCTACAACAGACATTACTATGAGTTGTAATAATTAAAATTCCTTTTCAACAACTTGGAATAATGTTACCAGTATTATTACACGACGGATGTCAATGAACATAAATAATTAATTTATAAATATGGATTACGAGGTACTGAATATTATACTCTTGCATGTACATTTTTTCGATGTCCTTAACATGCGTTACGGAGGGTAAAAAACAGGTCGGGGGAAAAAAACCGAACACCATTACGTTCATGGATTTTAAGAAAGTCGTTTGTGGGCGTTCTCATGTTACCGCAATGCTTTTCTACGCTGAACGTCCCAATGTAAGTGGTAACGAATCTCACTTTAACGGTCGTGCACTCCCTATCCAAGGAAAAGCTAGTGCTATTGCACTGGCGCTTCAAACCTCGTCTCATTGCATTAGCGTATCCTTCCGCACACTCAGTTGGGTCACCGCGATAGGGATCGAGTTTTTCAGTGAAGGGAAAAAATCATAAATTTTAAGTAAACCGTTCACATATATTGAAGCATAGAATGTGTTACAATAATAAGTATCACTCAAGTAAAACAAAGTTTAGTTTTTATAGTGGGTACAATCCTTGTATTGGATGTTATAGTGTCTAAACAAAGCATTTAATGATTAAAAAACATAAAAATTAGTAAAACGTGTTAGTGTCGTCTTATCTCGTCTCCTCATGCTACGACACTTTTTCCACGTGCTAACTTTACCCGACAATCTGGTGCACAACGCGGTTTTTCATCCTTCCTCTTCTTCCCTCCGTTTCTACAACAACAGACTGAGAGCAACCAAACTTTTTGGATATCGCTCCAAACAAATTTTGGAAACCTTGCATATACGCACACCTAATGTCTTAAATCAAGGTTTTAGTAAGTCTCCTCCTTGGGCTTTGCATAAGCCGAAGATTAAATTCGATCTTCTGCGTCATGACAAGAAGAACACTCCAGCTTCGATATTGAGGGCATACTTTCACCTAATCCTCAACAAACATCGGGTGCATATCCCTGTGTATACCGACGGGTCGAAGCAAGCTGATGGTGTCGGCTTCTCCGTGGTGTTTCCCCGTCAGACCTGTGGCTACCGTCTAGGCGACTTATGCAGCGTTTACACCGCTGAGTGCTACGCCATATTGAGAGCATTGCGATCAACAAAGTGCTCTCGCGGATCATATTTTCCTGATTTGTTCTGATTCGCTAAGTGCCCTTCAAGCAATCCAGAATATGTATCCAGCTGATCCAGAACATCCTTTTCTCACACCAAACTGATGGAAAGAACATAGTGTTTTGCTGGATTCCCGGACACGTGGGTATCAGAGGAAATGAGGAAGCAGACGTTTCCGCAAAGACGGCATGCCTCAAGAATCGCGTGGATTTCTCCACGGTTCCAAAACGAGATCTGTTAAATTCCATCAAGATGAGGATTCTGAGTGAATGGAACAATGAGTGGTTAGCTGTTGAAAGGAATAAACTCCGACTTATCAAATCCTCTGTTAAGTCATGGCGCAGTTCCTGTAGGCCTGCCCGGCGCGACGAGGTCTTGCTGACCCGCCTGCGCATAGGACATTGTCCGCTCACTCATCGGTATCTTTTACTACTTGATGTTGTACCCGTTTGTGAGGAGTGTAGCTCTTCTCTGACAGTGCGTCACCTACTAACTGATTGCAGAAGATACTCGTGTGTACGGAGACAAATTGGTCTGGCTGCAGATTTACCAACAGTTCTCGGAAATAAAACGGTTAATGTTAATAAACTAATGAATTTTATGAGTAGATCGGGGCTCCTCCCATACGTTCTCGGGAGGATTTTAAATTTTCATTCCTTTTTCATCTTTCCTGTCTTCTTTCCTTTCATCCTTTGTTGCTGTAATTAGAAAATATAATATTTAGAATTTTTTTTCCTTTTTCTATGATATAATGTATTAGGTAACACTTTTTTTCTTCATCTTTGTATTTAAATAGTTGTTGACATCAGGAGGGTTTTTTAGTTGGTATGGTCGAGATATTCGCACACAAAAAAACCTACTATATATTTCAAGATGAAAGTGATAATTACCAACTTCACGGATAAATATGAGGCATTCTACCTCATCACGGAAATTTGTCCAAAACTCATTGGTATCGTATTAAACCAAACAAACATTAAATTTTGCACAACTTTTCGGAATTTTAAATTTTTTTCGTTTAAATAGATCGTTTTATTTTGAAATATCTGCGTTTTAGAAAACTAAAATATTAATTTACTATTTAATAATATATTCATAAAATAATAATATTATCATTCAACAATTCCCGGTTAAAGTTAAATAAAGCAAATGTATAAATTTCCCTTGATAGATTTAATTTTTTTTTTTTTTTTTTTTTTTTTTT
>NNCF01127382.1:329909-354810 GCA_002313205.1 Laupala kohalensis
AATACTGTGATAAAATATAGTTTTTAACAGAATTTGAATATAATTGCAAGATATCGTATGGAATTGGTATAATTCGAATCACAAATTACTTATAAATATTCGTATAATTTCTTATATTTATACAGTGAAGTAAAGAAATCAAATCTCATTGCCTACAAGTGATGTGTATTGTCGGAGGTAATTTCACATAAATTGGGATTCTCTTAAGTTTTTCATATATGTGAAAAGGAATTAAATAAATATAGAAAACGTTTGTCTCAAATATCATTGTTCATTTGTGAATGATAGTATTCAATAATATATTTCACAAAGCAATATTTTGCAGTTTTTGTAATTTTAATTAACCCATGCAGAAATTATTCAGTATTGAATTAAAAAGCAATCAATTCTACAAATATTTAAAGAAAACAATAATATAAAAAGCAATTCGAAAGATTCTAATTCTGACTGAAAATGAAGTGTGATATGTTAATACACCATAGCATTGTTTACTACGCTCATCAACATTAGTGAAGTAGGACCTATGTAAAAGTATACTTGATTGTAATAAAAATATCGAATAGGAAATGGATATGCCTTAAATTGTCTAATTTATATCCAAACAATATTTTCAATAAAAATACATTCATATAGCATCTAGATTTATCATATTATACATTTGGAGCTCAAAATTTAATAAAGTAAAAAGTTATATGCACTTATTGAATTAAACTAACAGTATTCGTAGCATTGAAATAGCATTCGTATTTGTATGACTTGCTAAGAATAGAAATACAGAGATTGAAAAACTACACGTCTTTATTACACTTGGATAGTTTTAGACCTCGTGTTTCTCTGTGGAAGGGGAACCTCACACGGACTGAGGGTACTAATGCTTGTCTGATCAGATAAGATAAGATATTGGAAACATTTGCTTTTAAATAAAGATGAACATGAAAGAAAGACAACGCGGAAAGAAACAGGGAAAAAAGCAAGAAAGGAATGCAGGGAAAAAGAAAGAAAAGAAAGAAAAAATAATTAAAGAACGAAAGAAAGAGTAAAAGAAAGACAGAGAAGAGAGAGAGAAAGAAGGAGAGAAAGAAAGAGAGTAGGAAAGAGAGAAAGAAAGGAAAAACGCGGAAAGAAACAAGAAGAGAAGGAATAAATGAAAGAAAGAGAAATAAAGAAAGAGAGAGAAAGAAAGAAAAAAAGAAAAAGAAAGAAGCGAAAAAAGAAAAAAAGGAAAGAAGGAACATATGACAGAGTGAAAGAAGTAGGAATGAAAAAAGAAAACAACCTATGGTATTAATATGAGTTAATACTTTTCAATTTGATTGGAATAAATAAAAGGAATTTGTCTTTTTTTATTTGTCAAATCTGAAACGAGGATTTCGTATTATTGATCTCTGATTTTTTTTTAGGTTGCACGATTACTACCAAATTGTTATATCGTGGATAAATATGCCTATTAGATCATATTTGAGACAAACGTTTTCTATATTTATTTAATTCCTTTTCACATATATGAAAAACTTAAGAGAATCCCAATTTATGTGAAATTACCTCCGACAATACACATCACTTGTAGGCAATGAGATTTGATTTCTTTACTTCACTGTATAAATATAAGAAATTATAGGAATATTTATAAGTAATTTGTGATTCGAATTATACCAATTCCATACGATATCTTGCAATTATATTCAAATTCTGTTAAAAACTATATTTTATCACAGTATTATACAGAAACTCTAATATCGTTTACATTGCCCATGAAGACCTTGCGAGACAACGAATCTCGAGATGTCGTTTAAATATAGAGAATGGTAAAGTTTATTGAAGTCAATAATATACAGAATATTTTTGTTTTAGAAGTCCAAAATGTGTATAATAAAAAATACAAAATATTTCTTTAATAGCGGTGTAATGAAACATTTTATCTCGTTACGATTTACCCGCCGCACGATGACTTCCAAATATGGGAGCCGTTTCAAATAGACCTACGATTGGTCGAACGAAACTTCCCCACTCGAAGGGGAAGCAGGAGGAGAGAGGCGTTGCAAACTTAACAGATCCAAAACTGGTCAGAGCGTGGGACTTAGAAAAATAAATGGGTCTTTTTTTTGTTATCAGTAGTGTGCCATGTATTTTGGGAATATTTATTGTAGAATTAGAAGAAAATATTATGTCAATTTCCCCAGTCCTCCATTATCGCGAATATGGAGCCCCCTGCCATCACAAATCCATTAATCCATCGACTTCCTCTGCCAGTAATTTCGCATTTATTCTTATGAGAATTTTTTTATGGTCACTTTCTGCTCCGCAACCTGTTTCCCAATTCTCAACTTTCACCTTTGTTAAGTTGTTGCTTAAAGTGAGATCTATAATTGAATTTCCGTTCTCACTTCCAAATGTATATTGTCGGAAAATATTATAAATATGTAAATCCTCTATTTATCGTGTATATGTTATCTGGTCTCTCCATAATTTTGATTTCCCATTGCCATCGAGACAAAACAAAATTTCACTTCTGGTAGTCTTTCAAGATATCTTCCATTATTCGTATGTCTTCTGATGTATTCCTATTCAATTTGAAATACAAGTTAACAGTTACCTATTGTATGTTCCCTTTTGAATATAAAATGACATGCATTGTTTAACTAAAGTATTTCTCTACTATCAAAATATCCGCTTTATCATCTCGTATTATAATTGCATACCAGGCATCCTTAGGAAAAACTACCCTGTAAGCCAAAGGCAAATGCCAAGGCTATCCTCTATGAAAACAATGTTCTTGTAAACAGGTTACATCAACATCATTATTTTCCATTATTTTTGAAATCTCTAAACTTGCAATTTTACTTCTCTGTAAATTTTGTTGCCAAATTTTAGTCATCATAATTCACTTTATTTTGTATCCCTTTTTGAGCCTGTTTGTATTCTGGACAATCGATGCTGATTACGGAATGATTCCCATCCAACTTCTTTCTTATGCAGTTTATACATCTTATCCCTTCTTCTTTAAACTTGCAAGACCGGTACGAATGTCCTGCAAGCGCACAAAAACTGCAAGTTTCGTTCTCTTCACGACACATGTCCGCGATATGACCAAATCTATTACACCTGTAACATCTAACAGGAGTGATATCATCGTACACCTTATAACTTCTCAAAGGTACATATATTAATCCTTTCGCTATCAGATGTATATAATGCTTTCCACTTATCTGTATAATCACGTTATCTGTTGTACTTTCTTTGAACTTCTGCCTATAGATTACCTTCGTTTGTTTTACGAAATCTTCTCTCTCTCCTGCTCTTATATTATAATTTGATATGTCTTTCAATAAATCCTTTTCCTTTACATCAGATTCAACATTCATAATTTTTATCTTCGGCTTCCTAAGTATTACCTCTTTCATTTCCATATCCACACTATCGTCTACTATCTACTGCATTTTCTCTTTCTCTTCCTTATTTGGCAGTAGAACCATCATCTCTCCGTTGTTTGTTTTTCTTTATGGAATCCACTTTTACGGCCATGCGCACCATTGCCATAGAAGTCTTTATCTGTTCTTTTAACTTTTTCCATTTCTTGTCTTCCGTCGAATGTGAAAGATCTCTCTTTTCTGTTCTTGTTCCTTTGTTTCTTATCTAACTACTCCTGCGTATGTGCTTCTCTTATTCCTCTCATTTTCGAGTCGAAGTCCATCCTCTATCTTTTCCATTTGTACGTCTACTTTTTGCAAGGATTCCTGAATCTTTTTTATGTGAGATTCACAATTCATTTTGCCTACTACTTGCTTTATCTCAGACAATTTTGCATTTGTTTATTTTTCCTTTTCAGACATCACATCCAAAATAGTATTCATCCGCTCATGTATCATATTGACTACATTTTCTTCAGTATGTTTTATGCTCAAAATGCATGTTCTCAACTGTCTCCTCTATTCTTTGCCTTTCTACGTCGTATATAGTTTCCTCCTTCAGCGCAGCATCTTTTAATTCTAATCTGTCATAGAAAGTTTAAAACTTTTCGTCGATCACGTCTGCTATCTTGCATATTATAGTTGCATTACTAACCATAAGTGTTTTGACAACAATCTCTTCTATTTTATGCATAGAAAATTAATACTTGGTTCTGTTAAGTTAGTCTTTTCCTCTCCCACCTTCAAGATGTTTTGCATTTTTTTCTTTAGTTATATCTAACTCAGATTTCAACATTAGATACTCTTCCCATAGGCGCTCCGAACTTTTCTGTATTTTCTTTGCCAAGGTAAATAAATTTCGTATTTTCTTAAATAAAATTTTTCCTCGCTTAGTTCACATACACACAACGTCCTTGTATATCTTGCAATGTTTCTGACTAAAAACTTCATATAGATTTTCTTGTTTACAAAAATGATTTACAACGCTTGTTGAATTTACGAAATTAACATTTGTTTTTATGCCTTATTGAAATTCTGTGAACGTGTGAAAAATTACTGAAGTGTTTCCTTTTGTTACTATCTCCACACCATTAATGATTTTTACATTCAAATGTAGCAAGATTTGACAACTCATACGTAAAAAATAATGTAATTTTCTACAATTTTAATGTACTTGAACATGACTTTTTAGGACGGAGTTTTTTATTATTCATAGTAAATATCGTTATAGCGACAAGAAGTGAACTTTTCGTTACAGTACTTTTGTCCTCAAATATTGTGAACGTAAATGATTCGTTCTAAATAGTTGTTTGCAAATAGAAGAAAATATTAAGCGTATATAATTAGACAGGTTTAATAAGCTTTTATTGGCTACCATATAAATAGTGGAAAATCAAACTATCTGCTGCAGAGAACTAATATTGAAATTCAACAATGAAAGTATTGCATCTTAGCCTTTTCTGTAGATCCATAGTTAAATTTCATTGCGTAAGTGAATCTCGATATCTAGCGGTATAGAGAAAATACATTTCACGATTATTGAAAATTCAGAATCACTTTATTTCTCCAACGCCATATTGCGTCTTTCTTTCCCTTAAAACGGTATAACAGATACTGAGCCGGAAATGCTACGTTTGAGAATACGACACTCTTATTGCACATAATTCCAGAACTTGGGAAAACCCATTTCTGCAGATTGTCTTTGTTTTTTATAGCTAGGGGAAGGTGCGACTTCTATTACCGACGAGATTCAAATGCAGGATTACATAAGGTTAATGTAGATATGTGAAGTGAGTGTATTTTGCTGGTTGTGGGTAGGAGAATAAAAAAAAGATTCCAAGTCACCCGACCCCTACAGTACTTCTGTTTATAATAGCTAATAAAGATTTCAGTTTATCCTTCATTTACTGCTCTTTACAGTGTATCTTTCCTTTTATTGGCTTTGCAGCATAGTGCTGCCTCGGAGTTTATCCACTGAACCAAACAACACGCCAAGACTCTAACTTCTTTCCATTCTTTCCCTGTGTTATTCTTCTTGAGTTATTCTTCCACAGTTCTCCTACTCATCCAAAGTCTGCCACTCAATATCTATCTTTGGGAATTCCAACTCCGGGCCTGTTTTCGATGGATGTCTTTTCTTTTCTTAATACGTGTCCAATACATTTCCATTTACAACATTTAATGGTAGCAGTTACAGGTTTCTCTTTTTTTTCAAGATATCTTCATTTTTGTTATATTTTGCAAAATGTTCGTAACATTCTTTGCAATATACAATTATAAAAGTATTAAACAAAGTTGGTATTTTATTTATCACTTAACGAGTTTCAATTCTATAATGTTTTTTTCTTCTTTTTCTTTTATATATTCTTACATCTCCACAAATAAAGTTGATCATATTGTGTTGTCGAACTCATTCACCTTTCCATCTGGAACATTGTCATCACACTATCAATATTCTCACTTTATTTCTATTTTCCAACTCTCGTTCTTCCGGCCGTCTTGATGTATATTCTCATTTAACAATTCAAGTTATTTCTCCTTTACTATTTGACCATAATTGCTTTTCTCCCATTCTCCTTCAAAGTTCGTATATTTACTATTTTGTATGAATAGTTCTACTGGCATACTTCTAATGTGCAATTACAAAGCACCTATTGTCATGGTATGTCATGGTATTTAGACAACTGTGTCAAACATAACATTTACGTACTATTCAACTTTCTCAAAATGTTGGAAAATTATTTGTCCACTCATTAATTTTCGTCTGAATACCCCTTCGTACTGTTGGATTAGTTAATTATTCTCTTCCTTAAATTTAGTTTATCCAATTCTTAGTGTACTGCATGGCATATGTTTAACATTGTCATAATGTATCGTATTTGATCGTTGAACACAAATTTCTCATCAAATACCACACCAAAATTCTTTATACAAATAATTTGTTTCATCACTTCTCTGATTTAGCACAAACCACATGGATTTTTTCTACTCCTTTTCGCATTAATTATTCAAATGGCTCAATTCTTTCATATTAAAACCTTCAACAA
The DNA here is from genome assembly GCA_002313205.1 of Laupala kohalensis. Taxonomy (NCBI): domain Eukaryota; kingdom Metazoa; phylum Arthropoda; class Insecta; order Orthoptera; family Trigonidiidae; genus Laupala; species Laupala kohalensis. The sequence continues at coordinate 336,364 of NNCF01127382.1, forward strand.
GTTTTGAACTTATTAATTTCTTTATTCCATTTCAACTCCCCTTCCTTTTCTCTTTAACTTCTTTCAATACCTAGCACAACTAACCATAGATAAATATTTCTATTTTTTCTTCTTTCAATTTATTTAATAAATTATCCATATTCCAAAGACCGGTCCACTGCTTGAAACTACCTCTGGAAATTTTTGACGTAATTTTTAAAGATGCTATATGTGCTGCGGTATTTACGTCCATTGTTTTCATCTCAAAAAGTTCCACAATTTATCGACATTTAATAGCAAAAAAACTATATTTGATTACATAAATTTTATCCAGGGCTTCAACCTTCATAAGAAACAAACTTAAATAATTCAGTATTCTAGTAAGTCTCAAACAAAATTGTATAACACGCAGATGCACTGCGTAACTTGTATTTTAACGATAAGTTCATCATTTTCATTTCTTCTAGCACACGTTACCAAACTGTTTCCTCGTGTTATTAATGTTATTATGTTTTATAGTAATTTGTTTATCAAAGGTCGTTAAATTTCACAACTTACTGTATTATGTGCTTTCCAGGCAGGGTATGATTGAATAAATGTTGTGGAGGGTTTTTTAATTCTTGTTATAACCTCTTCTATTCGCGAAACTATTCTTCCAAGCTACATAAATTTCTGGACACCTTCAAAATCTTTTTGCCTTTTATTTTAAAATTTACGTTTTTCTTTCAGTTAAACTTTGATTTTGTTATATTATAATTGATTTTTAGTCCAACCTCCTTGCTAGTTTTCTCTATGTCTCGTATTTCCTCGTGAATACTCTTAAAAGCGTACGCTAGCAATACAGATGTCGTCGACTAAAAGTCTAGGTCATCACGTTGGCTACAAAGTCCCAAGCACATCCCTCTCTTCTGCTCTCACCATGATTGGCCTTACTATTTACATTACAATAAGAGAAAGGGTTGGAGACTGGATTCATCCCGTGTCATACACCAGACGGTTCTATTTAAAACTTTACAAGACAAAGAAAAGATAGTAATTCCTCTCCAGTTTTAGCACAGTCCGTTTTTAATATTTTTTTCTAGTATTCCTCTTTTCCGTTCCTCGCGTTTAATACCTATCTCCAAAACTTGTTTTGAAGAATGGAAATGCTATATCAACGGATTTTTCTAAATAAGTTTTCAGAATTGCTGGCTGTGTTTCTTTATGCTACTGTAATTTCTGACCTAGTGGAGTCAGCGTGGATAGAGCACTGAGTTGCTGACTGGGTGGCCGGGGATCGATCCCTGGTGAGGTGAGGATTTTCATCACGCTTCAACATCCAGACTGGCTCCCAGGCCTACTCAGCCTGCTACAAAATGAGTACCGGGTATATCCTGGGGTCGAACCGGTCGGAGCCAGATGCTGACCACATCTCCTCCTAGTGCCGGGGTCAAGAAATTACGCGAGCTCTACAAAGGGCTGTAGTGCCAGATAAGAAGAATTTCTGACCTAATTGGTATGACTGTGTTAAACCTTCTCCTCTTGTAGCATCCTCCGAGTGCAGGCAAGACGGGAGTAATGGAAACCACCGAACAACATTTTTATATTTTTGAAACATTTTCCATACTAACTAAACTTACACTTTTGTAGAATAAAAAATTCAGATTGTGTATGGTGTGAGCCCCAGGAGGCGGTATTGACTATTAGTGATGTCAGAATATGGTTCCTCTTTAAACAGTAAGTGTTTCAGTGACATATCCATTATTTAAGTAAAAATTTGATATGGATTGTATACTTTACATTGTTGGTTATATAAACAAAATGTAAATACAATTGTGTAAAAGTATATACTACAAAAGTGTATATACACAAAATGTACGTACAACTAGACGTAGAAAACTAAAATGGTAAATTCATTAAATTCTTTAAGGGTTCCTTTTGTTTCCCTTTTACTCTCTTGATGCTTGACACATAAAAAAATGGATACTAATTGGGTCATGACAATAATATGACTTGATTACTAATAGCCCGAACACTTATTTTTATCTAAAAAGATGAAAACACAAAAGCTGTGCCAAAATCCCTCAGGAAAAACAATGTGATACAAAAATATCCCTGTCTTGTTATTGTATGGTCATTCATCCGTCATTAAATGTAGTATAGCTCTAGCTTATTACAGTTTGAAGAATTTATTTTCTTACAACAAAACGGAAGAATCCGCCTTCGAACATAGAAATATATTACTAGATATTATCGTTACTAAATATAAACAAATTAATTACTACCTTCGAAAATACCCAGACACAAATAAATCACTTGCTTTAGAAATAACGCTAAAAGATTCCACAAGTTATTTACCTCTTTATAATTGAAGTGATGAAATCTTCAAGTTTTGGTAAATATTTCCATGGTAATAAAATGATTCATCAAAATTTCAAGTGTTTAACATAAAAATAACGAAATGGCTTTTGAACACTCGCGAGTTATTACATTCCGGTACACAGCCACTGAAATAGAAGTGACGCTGAAGCTAGAAGCTGCTGCGTCTTCCCTAATTGGAGGGGAAAAAACTCCCACGCAAATACTCCCGCGCAAAATACATTATTATTGTATTGTTTGCAAATTACAGGATTTAATACAAATGTTACATTAAAATAAGTAAATTGACATTCCATATAATGAATAAGTAATTATAAATTTTTATTACCACGAAATGTCTTGGTGAGAAGCTCCCGCGTATAATACATTATTACTGAATTGTTTGCAAGTTACAGAATTTGATGCAAATTAAAGAACTAAATACAAATTAGATCTATTGATATTATTAGATGATATTATTAGCTTCTGGTGGAAATACACCACGTAACAAAGCAAATAAAACATAGCCATATAAAAAATGTACACTACCTTTTACACTATAATTTTGCTCTACTACACAGTTGTTTAAGGTATCGCCTCGGATTACTAAAAACAGTACACGGACATTTTAGGTTATAGTAATATAGTCAAATTATCTAATTTGACTCATTTAATACAAAACCTTTAACACAAGCTGACGATCAATTACTTTCTACATCACAAATTTCTTCATTCACAGTGCTTCAATCCAGTATCAGGAAAACACGAAGTTATTACAACTTAGTGCACAGCAAATGCTCTGAGGCTAAAAACAAGAACTATCGCGGTCTCTTCATCCGTGAGTACGGCTATCAAACATGTTCACGAGAAATCTTAGAATTAGAACGGAAAGTTGCAAAACATGTAGGCCACGGTTCGTACTATGACTATGGCTGCCGCCGTCTGTCTTCGATGACTCCAGCAGAAAATAAAACAACTGGGGTTTGAATTTTACCACGTATGCGGAGATATAAAGGAAAATGCGAGATCGAAGCGAGTATGGGATTGATGCGATTCGTGCGCAGTAAACTTTACGCGTTGACATTAAGTGTAAATCTCAGTTACATGATGATGCATCTACATGAGCTCGCACGTCTCCCATCTTGAACAATGCCGTTCTACTGAGTCACTGATGCATTCACGCGTGAACAATCACGATCGATTCATGGACTCGACGGGTCTCCGAGACATTTACTTGTTGACGCCTGACACCACATACTGGTGCCGAAGACCACGGTCCGTTTTACAAAAGTACGAGAGTTGCTCGGAAGAACTTGTTGCGAACAATATTTGTAATAAAAAGTAATTACTATCGTCTCACAAAGATTTCGCTAACTTGTCAGTAACAAGTACTTGTTGGTAAGAAGTAGAGTATCTTCACACTTGTCAGCAACAAGCATTTGTGGACAACCCAGTCTTTCTCCTTTGATTCTACATTATGACAAATTTTTACATTAATTGGTATAGTTTATGGGAGATACTGCAGAGAAAGATTCATTTTTCAGTTGATCAACATTGAATTTCCAAACTGCATAATAAATAAACAAAAATAATGAATAACATTCAAATATGTAGTAAAATAAATACGAATTTCCTCATAATACGTTTTTGTAATATGTCTCTCTTTTTCTACTACTTTTACAGATGTCACTCTGAAGAAATCTATAAATTTATTCACTGACACAATGTAAAGTTCCATCTTTCCTTGAACGTTTTCCTATGTCGTTATACACGAATGAATAACTCATCGAGGAAGAACTCGACCACCCCATGGAAAGAAAATAACACTCGTAACTCAGTTAACCTACGTTTATAGCTAGGTAAAAATTCATGGTTGGTAACAACTTGATTTTAAACGTTTCTCAGTTACAGTTGTTAGAAACCTAACAATGTTAGTAGATTACAAGTAAATCACTTGTAAATTTGTAAGAATTCACTTATAATTACAAGTTTGGGTCAATCCATACTGTGATCCAGGGCATTTCAGAAAAATTTCATCTTTTGTGTGTTGTTTCTATATTATTGGAGAGTTGAAAAACATAATTCAAAAAAATTACCATGTCTGTTTTAAAAATGGCGCTCATTTTCGTTCCTGTTTTTGGTCTTTGTAAGCGTTCACGTAGGCTTCAATATCTCAAGATTGGTTTTGCCTAGAGCCGTAAAATTACTGACATTTTATTTAACACAAACTATGCTACAGTTGAAACATATAGTTAATTTCTATATCTACCTGTGTTTAATTGATTTCGGGTCTTGCATTAGATGTTTGAGAAACAGTAAATTTGTGTTTTCGAAAGCAATTTTCTGAAGGAAGAGATAAAGTCTGAGACTTAAATCTTTTTGTGCATACACACGCATATTTATAGATAATATGTGTGCAATTTCTTCCATGAGACATTTCTCCTTTCCAGTTCATAACCTTCCAAAAATCAAATTGTTTCAATTTTTCCTTTTCTTTGAAGGTTTATAACTCTGTTGGAAGACATACTAAAAATATGATATTTACGGAATTGAAAGACCTATATAATTATAAACTATTGTAAAAATAACAACTTTCAGATTTTTGTGCAAGCAAAGATATAATTTTCCAAAGTTTGCTAAAGCTTTTCGCTTTGGTATACATGAATAGTCATGTTTAAAACCCGCGAAACGCAACAATATGCTCCTATAAAAAATAAATAATAATTTAGCGACTAAGTATCGAGTATAATAAATAAAATTGTTATAAAAATTTTGGCACTCTCTATCTCTCTCTTACAATAAACATTGAAGTAACCAACACTATTTCAATTTGTTATTTACAAAGCTCTAGAGAAAAAATACCTTTTAGTCAATATCATTATCATAATGCAACCGAAAGACGAGAAGAATTCACTAATAATAATAAACACATCTACATAATAATAAAAAACATCTATATAATAATAAATATCTATGTAATAATAAATATCTACATAATAATAAAAATAAATTCATTATTCATGCAGAGACTGAAGGGTTTATGAGTGCTATACAGGATCATGCAATCCCAACTAGATATTAGAGAAAATAAATTCTGCATGAGAATGTCTATGGGTAATGTAGAGCATGCCCCACCTGCAATGAAACAATCCATCACATTATTTCGGATTGCCAAGTACTCGCCCCTCTAGACTACCCATGCGGACATAATCAAGTGGCCAAAATAATTCACCAACAGCTAGCTAAAATCTTTAACTTGGTTGAAACAGTTACCCCCTATTATAAATTTGATCCACCACCTGTCTTATAAAAGAGAAATACCACTTTGTACTGGGATAAGCTAATCGTTACAGACAGGACAGTATCTCTTAACAAGTCAGACATAATATTAATAGACAAATCTAAAAGAAAAACTTTTATTATTGATGTAGCTGTTCCTTCCACTAATAATTTAAAAAAGATAGAACAAACAAAAATTAAAAAATATCAGACACTTAAGACAGAAATTCAAAAGATTTGGAAAGAATATGAAGCATTAATTATTCCCCTCATAACTTCAGCAACTGGAGTCATTTGCAAAACACTGAAAGGGCATCTTGCAAAATTTCCATTGACTGGAAATGTACTGCCAGAAATACAGAAATCCGTTATATTACAAACATGTCACCTAAACAGGAAATTTCTTAGTCTCGACTAAGACCAAAGTTTACTGCCGTCTTGACGTATGAGCCCCCTCCAACTACCTGTTTGAACAGAGAAAAACCAAGTACACAACAAAAATAATAAAACAGCCACCGCTTACCAAAGGACCCAGCACTGAAGATGGCCGCCATGTGGCCGAAAAGACCCTTTACATCAATAAATAATGACAGAATGACAAAATCTTTTACTGCTTGTAATGAATATGTAATTTGTGAGGTGCTGAATATAATTTTTTCTATAATGATGTAGCTATTAATGGCGTGCAAGGTAAAAGGTAAAATTATTTATATCAAAGTAAGAAAATAAATGAAATTTTTTTAACTACTCATTATTATTAAAATTGTAAGGTTTCAGTAGATAGTTTTAGTATTTACATAGATGTGTTTCAGTGATGTTTTCGAAGTGGTAATATTTAGAAGCTGGATGGTTGCAATGAGAGTAATGAGTAATAATGAGAAAATAACTCTATAAGAAACTAATTAGTTGTAAAGAGGGAAACTTCAAAAAGTGTAAATTACATTTTTTATTTATAAACTACGACGTATTTTCTCGCATTCTGTGGTGATTACAATTCATTTAGGTATCGACTCTGCCCGGCTTTGTCAGGATGTTTTTGTTTCTTTGATACTGTTTACTATTCGTTATATTTTAGTGTAGACAAAATATATGTTTACATACAAAAACCGTGATGGTATCTTAATTAGTTCGATATATTGACAATGAGAGAAAATACATTTCATCCTAAATCATCCCTTTAAAATAGGACAGCAGAAAAACTTTTCCTTAGTGAACCTTTACAGAAGCAATGTCATGTAAAAATATACATTCCCATTCCCAATAATTTTCGCTTCGCGTTGATGAATGTCAATCAGTAAGTCATTCAGAATAACGTACTCTTTTCAACACCCGTCCCCTTTTCCATTAAGAAATGAAATATTAAAAATTCAAGAAATTAGGTTTTAGGTATTTGATTTAACAACCCTAACTCAGAAAATTCGAGATGATATTTCAAATAGTGCCTGAAGATATAGCGAAAAATATGCTCTACTTTATCAATAGAACGGGACCGCCCACGTTTTTTTTCGTTATGGACATTGATCAAATTGGCGCAACAACGCCTGAAGTCCAAGCGTCCAATAGGATGCGTCTGTCCCATTCTACGAGTGACACGTCTGACACTCACCCATTCATTTCCAGGGAAGGGGGAGAGGGAAATACGTGACGCAAGGATGAACAGGAATAATAAATTACAGAGTGAAGTCACTCTTCCGTACGCACCCTAACCATTTGTATTCATCTTGCGAGCAATAAATTCTATATTTTTAGTATTAGTGAGGGAGTTTCATTAAGGACACTATCACCACCTATAGAATAAATACTACATTTGGGGCTCAGAAATGAACATTTATTTTCGAGATCACTGCGAGACGGCATCGAAAATTTATTTTAGAGATCTGTGTGACACCCGCATGTTTTTGAATTAGTTAGAAATTTCCGCCTACACAAATCGAAAGGGATGAAAACAGGAATAAGAGCTTCGTGAAACTTGGAAGCAACACAGTAATATTTAATATAGCAATTATTATATTCATTCCTTCGGTTCTTGAAAGGGAAATTGCCTCATTTCGTTTTCAATATTCATAGCTATTTATACAGGCGATTCTTCTTTGGAATACCTAAGTTACCTTACACTTTCATCTTGCCATGAATTAATAATGAGGGTTTCACAGGAATATTAATTTCCTATTAATTTCACTTTCTTGTGTTGTTTGAAGGTTTTTCAACATAAATGTTCATTAACTGAGATAATAATGTTTTTAAAGAGTTCAGTAGAACCTTTTTACGAAACATTTGACAATCGCAATGTAAATATTCTATTTACATGAATCTGCAATTTTAAAAGACTGATAATTACGATGGGTTATGCTCGCTAATACATTATTTATATCTCCTTTAAATAAATAAACTTTATTGTCAAAAATGCAGTTACATACTGCGTACGACCACGTGGAGGTCAATAAACTAATTGACTCTCCGGAAGCAAGCAAGGGACCATACCATCAATTCCGATCAAGGGTCCTAAGGTAGAGGCGAATTTAACATTTATTCTTCACTTGTCTTTTACGTATCTTTCATTGAAAATATTAGAATTTGGTACCAATACTTAAAATGGTAGAAATAAAGCAAGGGACAGTGGAGCAAATGATGTTTCTCAATCATTAATTTAAAAAATGTTTAAATAATTTTAACAATCCTTTTTTCTAGTATTTAGTCAAGTCATTTTTCAGGAATAAACTTTACTTCAGTTTAATTCGACTTATTCTTCTCAATATTTATGTGTGGTTGAAAGATTCTTGTGGTAAATTATTCGAAGAATTTCTGATGTTGTTTCTTTTTGAAATGTTTAATTTTCTCGATGAGGAAATCCCATTACATATTAATTCAATCATTTTAAAATGACGTTGTCGTCATAGACCTCAACTTTCGTATGATATATCTTAATAACTAGAGAGATAACAGTCTTCAGGACTACAAATTCCCCAACCTCAAGCATGCCGCACAAGAGTGGATTGCCTCGCCGGTGCTACCAAGTCGATTTTCAGTCTGTCCAAACCTTTATCCGGAAATGAATGTGTACTCAAGAGTCGAATTCGGTTTACCGCAGAAAGACACAAAGGAATTCTCCAGTGCGAGAGACAAAAACCTTCAAAGTCGCTTGTCTGTGGCGGCTCAAATGGGACTCCGTCGCTTTAGTGAAATTCGATAGCGCACGTGGACGCAGCCAGACAGCATAACCGCGACAAAGAGTCCGTTTTCGTGAATCGTATCCTTTGTGTTGGAGTCTTCCTTCAGTTAGGTTAGGTAAAACATCTAACCACATGATGCCAAGTCAATGGCGTCTCGATTCCTTTGTTATCAGCTGTTATAAATAAATGTGCAAGGGAATAAGATATCGATTTTCTGTTGTCCTAGTTGTATATTCACATTACAATGTAAGAAAAATATATATTGGCACTCACTCGTTTCATCCATTATCCTAACACTTTTAAATCGCATAGTATGTTGAAATAAAACATATTACAATTCATTAGTGTAACATTTATTTTTCAATACTTCCTAGGCACTTTCTGAGCATAACATTATAATTACTTTTGCGATAGAGACATTTTTCCTTTCACTTCGTCAGTGAGATGTCCATAAAAAACGTCAATCCATCCATATTATAAAATTCACAAAAGGGTTAATCCATCTCAAGTGGTCAACACCGGTCGCTTGACAATTTTTTAATAGTTTAAAATAAAAAATAACAGTAAATACTTTACTGTTATTTACCTCTTGTGTCAAGAGCCCGAAAGAAATGAAATTTTATTTTCGAACTTAGTCGTTTTGTAATTGCGGTTATTTTCACATTTGCTGATTGATTAAACGCTCTAATAAAAACATTAAATTGATCTTTAGAAAAATTATTAGATAATTAGATGAAACGTGTTGGTAAGGTACATTAAGGCTTGAACTATGTCTTCCGATGCATTGGAAGTTTACCGTAGTGCGTTTCTTATATCCGTTTGGTAACTGTCATAATTCGTTTTGTTATCGGCATTATTTCATTTCTATGAATTATGAAATTCGTGGTGAAGAAAGAAAAGTGTTAGAAGGATAATATGTAATTCAGTACTGCGTTAAGGAAACTTTACGACAAATCAATTACAAAGAATTCTACAATCTAGAATATTTTGTTTGCTCTTTACTGCGAATGGGCGAGATTTACACCGAAAGCTGAATCTTTTGCGTTTTAATCTCCTCCTTCAAAAAATAAAAAAGATCAGGACCGAGAATTCTGACAACATTTTTCATTTGTACAAGCACTTACTTGAGTTTTCGAGGATAATGCTGAGAGTAGTGGACCATTTTTTAGATATGAACTTCTGTCGCTGTTGTTTCTCGTGGCCTATGTTTTCTTAAACCTTTAGTTGGTAAAGTATTTTTTACAAAAACTATTCCAATCTTGAGTGTTATTTTCAGTTACGTAAATTTAAAATGTTACTGAAAATTTATAAGCAATTTAGTTATTAACGTAGTTATTATAACGAAAAATTATAATTTCCTCATGTATTTTTTGTTAATAAGAGTTCGCTATTTCGCTATAGTTGCTGAATTGTCTTGCATTCAGAACGACTAATTTTGTCAGAAGAGACAATGTCCATGACCGGAAGGTTGACTGAGAAAAATGTTAAGTTGAAGGTGCAGCTTGTGCTTAGGTGCCCTGCACTGTTGAGATATTTGGCTCATTTGTGTTAAAAGTTGTACCACTGACTTTCGTTTGCTCGTATTAGTGGGATATTTATTATTCATTCTAGTCTGATATATTTCGAAGCCTCAGTAATTTGTTGCGCGTTTACCTTTATATTTGCGAGAGTAATTAACTCGTTTCTTTCTTTGTTCGGCGATAGTTTCCACATCGGAAAATGTACTCGTAGAGGTGTACTCATTGAGTGCATAATAAAAAAAAGATTAATGTTTTGACACTTTTTGCACTGAAAAACCTCATTCCTACGTTATGCTTCGAATATTCTTTTAGCGATTAACAGATCCTAAAGGTCCATTTCTAATTTACATGAACATTCGCCCACCTTTCAAATTTTATTTTTCATTTAACTAATGTAAAACGACCACAAAAATATAACCAGCGGTAAAATCGGGGCTTTATAAACGATGACGGGTTTTGACACGGCAAAAAACTTGTTTTCGTAAGTTAATTTTTCCTCTTCCTTCTTTGGCAAGTAAATTTTTCAAAAAATTATACAAAAATTGATCATTGACATCTCTTTTGAGAAATTTTTTTAATTATGGTATCAGTCTTAAATAAACAAAAATTATCGCATATTTGAATATTTTTTATGTATTGACCTCACGTCCCTGGTTACGTAATGATTTCTTTGATAGATGTAATTGTGCTAGTATTCTATATAGAAATTTCTTGAGATCTTTATCACACTTTTACTGTACGTAATCTGACAATGACCTAAGAGTTATTTTAGTCAACTTTCAATTATATTCAACTTTTCCAACAACGATATCAGTAAAACCGCCTCTCGTTGTATTCAATCTCCAAGCCAAACGTAAAAGAATTAGAGACAAAAATGATTCGATTTCATTTCCTTAAAAACTAGTCATATGATGATTAGTTTAGTGGATGGGTTTGAAAAAGCCCGTCTTTTATCAAAAGGATATGTATGATACTAATTGTTTCATCCATTGTAAAAACAAACTCATTAAAGTAATTAATAATACTTTTATTAATTCAAATATGTTCATTATTGAACAAACTTGCGCTGGACATCATTTAGTGAAACCTCAGTAGAAAAAACCGACCAATAATAAAATGTATGAAATACATACACGATTATCTATTATAGTTATGAATCAACATTGAAATTAGAAAATTCTGAAAATACCATTCTGTTATAATAATTCATCGAAATTGTGGTTGATAGGTTTTCGAAAATTCAAGTGAACAATGGCTTGTCTAATTTTTGGAATGGTATCCAATAAAAATATTGTGAATTGTCAGTGAAGTATTCGTGACTTATAGGTTACAGCATATACTTATCAATGTCACTTTAATTATTGGAACAAATTGTACCTTCTACTCAGGTGGGAGATTATTTTAATTTTATCTCTGTAAAATAAATTCTAAAATAGTAGAAAAATCCAAATTCCATTGGAGCGAATGAGAAAAGTCATTCCCGAGGAAACTGAATATTTTACTTACTTCTAGCAAATTCTTCTCGATTTTTCACAAATAGACCCTAGTAATAGGGTCACAATCAGGATCCTTTCAGGACCTATATTTTCCATACGGCTTTTGTGAAATGTTACTCTTGCAGAGTGGAAGAAAAAAGCATCTTGACCTCAGCACTAGAAAGTCTATGGTGGAGACCTGTGATTTAAAAATAAACAGAAGTCCACTCGGCTAAACGAAATTCAATAACACTTCACTGTTCTTAGCTGACAGAGTGCTTGAGGATTCGCAAACTCCCCTTTTACGCTGTAGTCAAGATTTATTTTTCATCGGTAGAGGCTTCAGCATTCTAAACTTATAGACTGCTTTTGTATAGGGCTCTGCATTATACTTCAATTAGTTTGAAATTTGCAAATGTTCTGCATCTACCACAAACACACTTTCATAAACAGAATGTATGTAGCTACATTTGATATGGTACATTGAGTATGATGAAAGATAAAAAGTAAGTTTTACAATTTTAAACTAAATTTTTTACTAAAGAAAAACAATTTCAAAAACTATTTTCTTGCATGATTGTGTTGCCGTATGACTCTTATTAATTTATTTGTATGTGTACTCAACTTTGGCACGGTTGTGTACATAAATTCTGTAGTCCCATCCCGGCCCGGGTTTTTCTCCGTTTTTCCTTCGGGTAGAGGCGGATTTCTTATACAGGTTCTCTAGGCTTTGTCTAGGGGCGTGTTTATTGTAACAATAAATCGTGAATTTAGTGTTTTTTCAACTCTTATGATTTTTAAACACTATACTCAGAATAATCTATAGTTCGATAATAACTTGTACATGTAAATTTACAAACATATTTGCGTTAAATTACAAACATATTGACATTCTATTAGTATTATAAATCGCAGCTAACTTTTTATCTTATCTAGGAATTTTGCTGAAATTTTTGAATCCGCCTCTGCATTAGGGCACTTGATCGGAATTGATGGGATGGTCCCTTGCTTGCTTCCGGAGAGTAAATTAGTTTATTGTCCTCCACGTGGTCATACGCAGTTTGTACTGTTTTTTGACAATAAATTTATTATAAAATTTATTATTTTTACGAATTCACAACGTCGATATGGATCAGTGTCCAGAGCGGGTTATTGACCCACAATATCCTACCAAGTTATTTTTTTCATATGAAATTTTCAACTCCATTTTATTATGTGTCTTCTTTATAGAGATGAACATTTTCCAGATCACTTGGTTATTCTTGCATGAGGAAGTTTATTTGTAAATCGTGTTTTCGTACGCAGACGAAACGTGAGTAACCAGATACGTAGAATTTATTTGCGTGTGATGACTAGTCCACTCACCATTGTTTTTCACTAGAATAGCCCGCTCTTTGAAAGACGAATCGACAGAGAAACATTGAGTATCGACAACATTTGTCGGCAAACAAAATATACTTCATTGACCTCGTGATACCTCTTCTGTTTCAGCAGTTCATTTTCAAAATGACGCATTCTTGGAATCGCTGTGAATTAAACTTTTAGTTCTAGATTTTTAGTTTTAATTTTAGATTTAAGTTACGAAAAAAATTAAGTAATGGTCTCATTAAATGTTTGGAAGCGAATTTTGACTCATTTCTTCGTTGCAAATGGGCAGATCTTACACGGTGGCAGAATAGAAGAAAATACAATTAAATGTACAAAAATACATAACACAGAGAACTGAAATTAAAAATTGTTAAATAAATGATTAAAATATATGATTAAAGTAATATTAAATATAAAAAACATGACGCTGAAACAATAAAAATATAATAATTATTTATTGCACATTTTACGGCGGATGCACCGAACATTTGATTTACCCCATTAGTGCACTTCACTCCATATTTTCTTTCCCTCCCTTTCTAACTCACTCATGTATCACTTCACTTGTACCACTATATTCACATCTACACTAGCGCACCCCTTCTTCCAGAACTTGTGAATAGATGTAGAGGTCGAAATCTTAACCACTACCGATGCCGGCATTAAATTCCAGTGTCTAGTCGTTCTACTGAGAAATGAGAATTTTCCAACGTCGGTTTTTTGTTTTCTAGTTCTCAATTTTAATTTGTGATCTTTTCTACCTATCCGAGAATTTTTCCGTTATATATTTACATGCGGATTCACTTCTGTAAGCTTGAATAAATTGACGGGCCTAGATCGTTTTCATCGATTTCAAAATGTAAATTTGATCCATAATTAATAAATTTGAGTGCTTTTTATAAATATATTCTTGTGAGGCTGTGTATTTGTCCCCTCCGTTAAGGATCCCCCACTCTGATAAGTTAGGCCATATTAATTATAAATCTTTAAAACTAATAAAAAATAGATCACGTTGCCCGTTTCATGTAATCTGTATTACATCAAATGTAATCCTGTAAAAAAGGCGGTGCTTGTAACAAATAGACTGACCGCAAAAAGCTGAAAGAGTCGTTAAGTGCAAGTGAAAAATAGTTGTAATGAGAGTAATGTTTTATTATACAAAATGAAGAACCAACTCTTCATGCAATATAGGTACAAAGCAGTCCAGTTTCAAAATGAAAATGACACTACGCTAACAATATGGAATGGGTTAAAATATCAAGTATTTCATGTAAGGAGTTGTCAAGGAACAGAACATTATTTTGTATGGACACTACAGAGGTTCCCGTCCGAATAAATGTTATTTCGTGTCTCTACTCCTATATTATTTCACTTAACCTGCTTGCTTCACGAAATTGGCCATGTTATACACAGGGACGTTTGATGGGATTATTATTTATTAATTCTCTGCTCAAGACTGAATAAGAAGGGGTGCGGGACATGCCAAACATCCTCTTCTTTGGTTTCCTTTAGTATTTACAAAAATTTTTCGGACATTTCGACATGTTTCTAGGATGACAGCTTTTTGCATAGGTAGGAAAACGTGTCGAGGGAGGTTCAATTTTTCTAGATTTCTGAACAGGTCTGTGGGGATAATGCCTGTTACTGACATAATGATTGGAATTATTAGTCCTCCATATCCTTTCAATTTGTTAACTTTCTCTGCAACCTTTGTCAGCATACCGTTGGTGTACCATATATTAGGAAAGTAGTCCCTGTCTTTTTTCCTATGGAACAACACATCAGGTCTATTATGTTCCACCGTCCTGTCCGTCAATATTGTTCTGTTAAATAACAGGTATAACTCTGCATTTTCCAGAACAGGACTAGGATTGTATTATTATTATTATTATTATTATTATTATTATTATTATTATTATTATTATTTCCATCTTGTTCACGACTTTGTCGGTTTCTTGTGGTTGGAGAAGTCAGAGACTCGTCTTAAACACATTTATTATAATTTTGTTTTGGAGAGAAATATCAAGGAGTTATCATCAACCATCACATGTATAAGAATCGCCAAACTAAGCGGGATGTGTTTAAGACAACAGATTTTTGCATGAATTGGAAGTTTTGTAGCTTGAGTTCCAGTTCTTGCAACGATTTGAACAGGTTCTTGGATACTATTACCATGTTCGATGTTCCCCATAACATTAATATTATTATTATTATTACTATTATTTTGCCTTTTGCATGTTTCACTTTTCATATTTTGATTTATTTTTGAAACAAAGATCCATACAAAATTAAGGAGTAAAATGTCAATTCTGGAATTATTTAATGTCCTGTATTTTATCTTTAAATGTTCTAATTTATGGATATAAAAATGTTCTAATATATTTCTGAATCAGGGACAATTTCATCCAAAATTGAGTATGGAAAAAATACATAATGGACTTCGCAAGCGCTTAGAGGAATCGTGTTAGTATGAATTTAAGTCCTACACCTGTCTCCGCTGCTAAGTTACTTGAGAGAAATGTTTCATATATAGGATGCATTGCACTAGTCCGCCGGTTCATTCTTGGTGGCGCGGCGGCCTGCAGAGTACACAAATAGATTTTTGCAGCTATTACTCCTTAAAATTGAATCGGCCAGTGAAGTGAAATATATAGTACCTATTCCATTGAGACACATAATTTAATAAAACTTCAACCTCTTTGCCTGTAGGTACATGCATTGATTAGAGTTTCATACGCATGCGAAATATATGTCCTTGAATCAGCTGTAATATATTAGTAAATTTCGAATGGCTATTTACTTTTATGGACATATTTATGACATGAAAATGAATTGCGGTAAAATGAATTTAAAATGCTTACCGTATGCACAATAACGATTTCCCATACAGTAATGCTTTCCTTTTGAAATGTACCTACATGCATTCTGAGGTTATATGGCTAAACCTTTCTTAGAATCTTTTCAAGTTTATTCATCTTCAAATAAGTAGAACGTTGAATTTTTTGCGCTAAAGGAAATTTGTGATGTTATATCTGTAATAACATTAAATCATTCTATAAAATCAGTAAATAATTTTAAAAAACTACACTATATGTGTAAATTAAAATTAGCTGATATTTAGGTTATGAGCAAAACTAATTTCGAATATTTCTCTTGAACACTCAATCTACTCATACATCAATTTCTGATATATTACTTGCTTTTCCAAACTTTCATAAGGTTCCTTTCTATATTTAGAATTCTTCAAACTCATTCCACTTATACTTATGTATTCATCGGGTGTATTATTTACATAAATCAAAAGTTATTCCAGCCGAAATTCAATTTATCATAGACGCAGCACAAAAATTCGTTCATATTATTTAATATAATTGTCTTTATTAATTTCTTACGTCATTTCCAACGACTAATTAATGTTCAAAACATTCCAAAGTGAGATGAATTTCCTGGATTTCCTTGAAGTGAAATAGAGTACCTACCCTGGGTAAGTTCACATCGTATTTTGGGGAGACAAAGAAAAATTAAAAATATGGTGATGTATCCTGTCACAGATTTTTATGTTGCACCATCACCGAAATATATGGAGGTAGAACTATGCGTTAGGATCTTAACGGAATATTGATATTGTATTTATAGAAAATGAAAAGGTTTTATGAAAAATGCTCACACATTTTCTGTGAAAAAAAAATCCTGTTCAAAGTTCATGTAAATTACAGAAGGAATTTTCTACATGTGAAATCAAAACTTGGCTTTCAAAATATGGAAGTATCTCATAAACGGAGTTGAAAGTAAATAAATTAGTAATAATAATAATCAATTTATTGTCAAAAAAGCAGTACAAACTGCGTATAATCACGTGGAGGACATTAAACTAATTTACTCTCCGGAAGCAAGCAAGGGACCATCGCATCAATTCCGATCAAGGGCTCTAAGGCAGAGGCGGATTCAAAAATTTCAGCAAAAATTCCTAGTTAATATAAAAAGTTAGCTACGAGTTATAATACTAATAGAATGTCAATGTTTGTAATTTAACACCAAAAAATTATTTTATATGTACAAATTATTATCGAACGATAGATTATTCTGAGTATAGTGTTTAAAAATCAAAGAATTGAAATAACACTAAATTCACGATTTATTGTTACAATAAACACGCTCCTAGACTAAGCCTAGAGAACCTGAATAAGAAATCCGCCTCTACCCGAAGGAAAACCGGAGCAAAACCCGTGCCAGGATTGGGCCACAGAATTTATGTACACAACCGTGCCAAAGTTGAGTACACATAAAACTAAATTAATATGAGCCCTAAGACGACACAATCATGCAAGAAAATAGTTTGTGAAATTGTTATAAGTTATTTAAAAATTACTAATTACGAAACAATAAGCCCATAATAAATCTTAGAATGATTTTACTAATACGATTTATCAAAAAATATTTTAGTACGCTTATTTTTTATTTTGTCTAAGAATTATTTTTCCTCCCTACTGTTGTTAAATTGTAAACAATGCCATGAAAATGTAAAAATTGGATATATACATATTTCAATCGTATTTCGTTGTTTCCATTATTTTTGGCACCTGGTATATAATTCCATTTGATATAATTTTTGTTATGAAATGTTTCATGATTTATGTTGTCATAAGGCGAGCGTTGCGCGCTCGCGCGTCGAACTGCAGACGACAGCAGCGTTGACAGGGGGTAAACTCAGCGGAAATACGCTATATAACGAGCAACAGCAAGAGTTCGGGAGGGGAATCGTTTGACTTAGGCATACAGCATACATCCCTCTTCCATAGCCTAATCCTTCCCTCTTCCATAGCTAGGGGCCTAGAGGATGCTCTCGGTTATAACTACTAGTCTCTTTCCACCCGTCATAGCCAGGGGTCTTGCGTATGCTCGGCTTTGATCCCGACTCCCCCTCAAAGAGATTCTTCCTACCTTGATATCCGTCCGCCAAAAAGTGAGGTTACACCGAGAACTACAGCTCTCATTGTATTCCTGCCACTGTCGCATCCACAGCTTGTGTACAATAATATAAGTTTAACAACAGAATTAAAATAATTACCATGACTGGTTCGACCACTTGAGCCTCCCTCTCCTCTAGACCTCTAAATTAGTTCACAATCAGTCGTGAGAATGTTCCCCAAAACTCTTCACGACAACTGGTGCCGGGCTTGGTGTTCAAATTAAATCTGAACATTGTCCTCACGACAAATGGTGTCAAGTGTAAGGTTTTAATGAAAATTTGTCTTCACGACAGTTGTGTTATCATTTTTTGTTTGGCAAGTATTAAATTCAGTGGTTCCATCCTGGCCC
>NNCF01127382.1:354927-398487 GCA_002313205.1 Laupala kohalensis
GCCTCTGCCTTAGGGCCCTTGATCGGAATTGATGGGATGGTCCCTTGCTTGCTTCCGGAGAGTAAATTAGTTTTTTTTCCCTCCACGTGGTCATACGCAGTTTGTACTGTTTTTTGACAATAAATTTATTTATTTATGCATTTAATCGGTCTGGTTAGTATTTGTATTTCCTTCATTTTCTTTTATTTATTTCATGTAATTTTAAATGTACTTTTGATTATTTATTTTGTGTGATATTCTTAAAATAAGAGTATTTGTGATTGCAGTTAACAATTTATGATATCACGCTCATTGGCTTAGATAACTAAACGTGGGATTCCAATAGACTCCAAGAAAAGTACTATTTCCATCGTCCAAATTGTTTAGAGGGTTTATATATTGCAGAGGTGCTAAGTAAACCATGATCCTATCCGTCCGTTCTACCGAACTCACGTTCCAATTGATCTGTTGACTCCTGCAAAAGACGTGAGACTACATGTTTTACTTAGATGAGGGAATTGGAACTCGGAGTGATTGAAATAGTAGAATTCGGCTGAATCAACAACATGACATACAACTGATCAATGGAAACGAATCATGATTACCTATGATCAAACTATTAAATATAATTTAACATAGTAAATAGCAGAGTTCGGATCGTTATGCACTAAAAATCGAAAAATGTGCACTAAAAATGTCAAAATTTGCATTAAAAATTCAAATAAAAAATTGAAATATGCACTTTAAAAAACTTGACAGATAATAATAATTGAAATTGGAATTGAAATTTATTTCCAGTTTTCCAGTTTTGAAAAAGTTTTACATATGTGTAACAAGTTTTACAAAAAGTTTACAAAAACGTTTTACGAAAAATGTTCTTGACGATTTTTACACAAAGTTTATAAAAGTTATACAAAGAAATTGTTACTGATAGTTTAACCAAACGTTTTACAAATTGTTTTAATGAACAAATATATACAATATTTTCTATATAATGTGTTTTCACCAAGTTGAGTAGTGATTTTCCTTTTTAGAGTGTATATTTTGTATATGTTTTGTTAATTCTACAAATGTAAATTTAGAAAAACTCTCGAAGATTTTAAGAACTTGTCAGACCGTTTAACTTTTTACGTTTATTAAATTAATAATTTATCTACTACTATTACCTTTTAGTTACATAATAAGTACATTTTATTTAATAATTTGACAGTTCTACAATAATTTTCACAGTTATATTCCGAACTATTTACATTTAACAAGTGTATTGTATATTTTTTATAAATTATTCTGTAATATCCAATTTTTAACTCCTTTTTGAATATGTGCTTTGATAGTATTTCATTAGATTATCTGAAAATTTATTTAATAATTTTGGTATTATAATTTCTAATTTTCTTTCTCCATATTTATTAAAGTAAAAAGGGATCTGAAGATTGTGTTTTTTTCATGTTTGATGCTCATGATCTTGTATTTCTAATATATTAGTATTAAACCTAGGTTTAATTACAATATATACTCAGAAGTATGTATGTGCGTGTATATATATATTTCTGAGTATATTTTATTAATGTTAATTAATTTATCTTTACTAAAACATTTTATTGCTTTATCCTGAAGATTTGTAAGATTTTTATATGAGAATTTGACGTGGATCCCCAGATGGAAATTAAAACTGATTCGAATAACGCGAAATAAATAATTTTTAGTATCTGTCTCGGTGTAATTTCTCTTATACTGTTAATTCTCCATATACAGTTTCTTTATTGTATACAGAGCATGTTCCTTCCATAAAAAGTAGTAGTAGTAGTAATAATAATAATAATAAAAGTGCCTTTACTTTGGCGAGACTCAGACCTTAATGTCTGCCTTCCGTCTAACCATTTTAAATACAAGATGAAAATTGGGAGGATTGTATTTACATTTAAATGTAAATACATTAGATTATAGTAATAGTTGGATCGATTATAGTAATTTAACGTAAAAAATGCTGCGTTTAAAAATAAATTTTTTAAAAATATGGATTTACATGCATTTTCCAATTTAATTAAAATGGTCTTACGAGGTTAAAAATTGTATTAATTGATTTTCCACATATATTTATTTATTTATTTGTTTAAGTAACACTTAAATAATACATATCAAAAAAACTGCGAAAGAAATATCCGATTCCTCGTAATTCCAAAAACAAAGTTATCAACTTTCCATGAGACCGCCAAAATAGGTGCTTGAAGCGAGGACTGTCACTAAAAAACTGGGCTGTATTAAAACTACTTATAAACACTTTAAAATTTTTATTATTGAGCAATATACCGAAACATAGGAATACTATTTTCATTACGGCGTTTATCATTATAGTAAAAATTCAGAAATGTGTCCCTTAAGTATATCTGAAAAGACCGTGTACGTATGCGGAGTTCCGATTTTACTCAGTCGGAGTCGACATATGGTCCGCGTCACGTGCCAACCGTTTGACTCCTGGGGAAGACGCGGTTCGTACATTGCGTTTTAGATAAGTCTGAAAATATTTCTGGAAGTCGACCTGAATAAAAATTAACAGATTTAAAAATAAACACTACTTACTAAGTCATGATAAATTCTAAATTGATGAACCCTTACCGAAAATTCCAAGATTATTGAAGTATTATTTGTCCCACCTTCTAATTTTCAACTTACCTGTTTCCAACTAGAAATGCTCATTCATTCGTCATAACAGTTTCTTCGAATTAATTAGAAATTCGTTTTTAATTGGAAAATAAATATCGAGATACGAAGCAATTATTATTTTGTATTATATCCATGTATTAAATCCATCATGATAAAGGGATAGAAAGTATTCAATTAATTTTATTGTTACAAATATTTAATTTTTAATTGAAACTCAGGATGCATTTTTTCTCTTCACTTAATGTCTTAGCAGCGTAATAATAATACATTAATGTTTCATGATGTCACGAGAAAAAAACATAATTTAATATTTCATGAATTGAAAATAATAATAATAATAATAATAATCATTTTACTCCTATTTATTGAATCTGTAAGTATGGATGGTCGATCCGAGTTGTTATCTGACGGGTCGAAGGGATTTTTGAACAACTTTTCACTCCAAAAGTAAAATTAGTTATTGCTGGTTGAATTATAAAAAGTCACATATTTCAGAACTTGCAGCGCGTTAGCTCAGAGTTCTACGCGGAAACACGTATCAATTTCATCTGATTCAAATTTGACAGCTTTTGTTAAAATGTCCGTCTCACAATTTCTCAATTTTTTTAAGAAGAAGTTTTGGCTAAACTATTTTATAAGGGTCGCTCTAGATGAGCTCCAAAATCGAGTATCAATGATTTTAAAGAGAATGGTATTTCACAGTGTACTCGTATACAGAAAAGAAAAATAGAGAATACTGCTTTCGATGCACAATGGAATTTTCGGTCTGATTCACAATCATGAAAATAAGGACACTTTACTGCAGTCCACTGAAAAAACACACTACTCTTCCATTCTTCGGCAAATGTAAAATATTCGACAGTGAAATTTATTCTTTAATGCTAAAATGTCTTTTATATTTATTTTGGAAAAATACACAAAGATAAAATTGAAAAAAAATCTGGAAATGTTTTTGATGAAAGGAGATGACGCATAACATTTTCCCTTGATGTCAACTATTGTTTCCAAATTTTTCAGTCTCATAAACGGTGAGTTCTACCGCGGTATTAATATTGAGCACCCAGACATATGCGTGAAAAATTGTGTAAGCAAGTTTTTATCGTGAGACAAAATTGATATTCCTGAACAAAGAAGGCGGGAGTGGAGCTGACCTGTCGCTCGATGCGCGAGTTGGAGTCGAGGGAAGACGGGACTGAAGATAAATGGGAGCGCTGCGTTGGACTACGGTGCAAGCGGGGATTCTCCAAACAACCCCTCTGCAGCACGAAACTACTTTTGGACATTTATTCAAACAACACCTTAGTTCCATGTGTTATTCTGACACATTTTTCATTAAAATATAATTTGTACGTATCCTTTCTCCCGACAAATTGAAAAAGGTCTTAAAAAGATATTGAAAAATTCTTAAATGCTCTGGATGAGTTTACGTCGTATTACCGCCTTTGTCTGTCTGTTTTATTATATGAAATAAATTTTATGAATAAGATAGAATAAATTTAAGAAATAACTAAGAAAATACTAAAACCAATTTTATTGAAATGTAGTTCTCAATTTGCTGTGACTCATTAGCATTTCTTTGAATAAAATCTAACTGTAATAACGAAGTGTTGCCTCATTAGACAACTTGTTTTGTATTTTTCTTCGAATTGTTTTCTTCGACTTTTCCAAGAAATACCTTCATAACATAGCCAAATATGCAACTTAGAATTTTTTTGCACAAAATTTCACTTCACACTAATTGACTATCAGTTCTCTTTTTTATATTCAATTTATAATAACACTTCTCATTTTTCACTAAATAAAAAAAGTCCAATGAAGAATGTAATAACGACGATATCAATTAAATTATACAAATAATCGTAATTAATTGAATAAAAATGTTAGAATACGTATTTGCTATTAAGATAAAAGTTGAGTTTCAATGCAATTGTGAATTATTTGGTTTCAAAGGAAACAAAAATGATATTTATATACTTATTTGTTTATTTTTTTTATACAATAGCTACAGGAAGTCCCAAAACAACATAATTGTTAGAAAATTAAATTAACATAAGTACAAAATCCAAAACACATATACCAAGAATAATAATACTTGGGTGTAATAGTAATGAAATAACTTATTGTACGAGCTTCATCTAATGACAAACAAATTAGAAAATCGACAGTACAGTGCAAACAAAGTGGCTACTATTCTACACACAACTAAAACTAAAAAATCTTATTCTATACAAAACTAATACTAGAAAACCCTATTTATACTTCAATACCAGATTAATATTAGAATTAAACAGGTATGTTTCAGATTTATACATATTAAGTAAGCGGAAAGTTTTAAACAAAGAAAAATTATGGAATTGTTACAATAGCTTGTTATAGAAGTGTTACAGCGAGGAACAAAAAATACTACGGAAGGTCGTAAATTATCCCTAGGGGTGTACAATTTAATTTTACTTAATGAAAAGGAAATGTCGACTCAACTGTGTATCGAAACAATATATTGGATTTACTTCTTGTTGTTGAAAGGGAGTCAAAAGAAAACAAACCTCTTCAAATATTCGTTGAAAAATCTCTAACGCAAGCAACATTGAACTTTTTGAAATATAGATATCTTAGTAATTTATTTTGCACTAATTCAATTGAAGAAACACTTTGAAGTGGAAACGGATCCCAAACTACGGCACAGTATTCTAATCTACTTCTAACAAATGAATGATACAATTTAATGACAGTATCAATGGAAGCAAAAAAATTGGTGTTTCGAATTACAAAACCCAGCATTTTAATAGGAAGGCAATTTTTAAAAAATGATAACACGAGAAAGGAAGAGCTGTTGGAGAGAAACTGGTCATAATTTTTACCACTTTGCCACTCAGCATTTTGGCTCATATTTTACCTCTAGATAACCAATACTTTATAACTTGACGTGTTGAATTGGCAACTAAGGAAACCAATACATGAATTTATTATACTTATATGAAACGTTTTTCCATACTCTCTTCTCTTGCTTGAATAGTCGATAAACATTTGAATATGTGTTTGAATATGTATGTGAATCGTGTTGTGACTTTCCGTTTGAGGATAAATGTTTGTTAAATTTGTGTATATCAAATGTAACCTTCAATCTTTAATAGAATTCCCAAATTAAATGTAACATCTAATTTTCACAGTTTTCCTTGAAATTGAATAGAATACCTGATTCCATATTATTCTGATAATTCTTGTTACATCATGCTTACGATAGGAATTAAATCATAAAATTAAAAATTGGCAAATATGTTTTTTATTGAAAACGTTAATTCCATGAAATCTTCCGATTTATTTGTAAAATATTTGTCTGATAATGTTTTGATGAGTGGTACCGTTCGTCGTTAAATCCGATACGTATACACAAAGAGTCTACAATCAGAAATTTCATCGAAAGAAGGTAAATGGAAGGGTAGCTTGTGGTAAATGATATCGATACATTAGATTTTTAAAAATTCTATTGG
Organism: Laupala kohalensis; assembly: GCA_002313205.1. Classification (NCBI taxonomy): domain Eukaryota; kingdom Metazoa; phylum Arthropoda; class Insecta; order Orthoptera; family Trigonidiidae; genus Laupala; species Laupala kohalensis. The sequence goes on from NNCF01127382.1 coordinate 361,059, forward strand.
TAGATCTTCAATAAATGTTACTTAATATCTGTGGGATTGTTGGGGTATTAATATCTAATTTCTCATTTAAGTTCAATCTTTTGTTAAAATATTTACTTATATTATCAAAAATTTATTATCATTTAAACAAGAATTCTAGCAATTGACATTTAGGTTTAGGATTTTGAAGATTTTGTACTTTGATACATTTAAGTTATTTGAAATTTCCATTCTTCGTCCACGTGAGAGAACTAATTGCTTAGGTTCGGCTAGTTAATTATAAAAATTTTACTTCATTTTAGACCTGAATTACAATCTTAGTTCATGCGCGTGTTCGGTAAGTTTTCTAATTTGATCATTCGTTCTTTTCTGGTCATATTGCCAACGAAACAATTTTCAATATCCCAATAATTAGGTGAATGTGTGCACATAAAATTGAAATTGTTTGCTTAGAACAAATTTATCACGTATCAGGGAAACTGAATGCTCTATCGGTTGGTAATCGTGTAGTGGCGACGAAAACACCATGGAGTGCAATTATGATCACTAATAAAGATGCAGATGTATTGGTCATGGAGTAATATTTGACAAATCACTCACGCCATGTTGGATCAAGTCATTCCTAAAAAGAAAGGATAGACCAGCCCTCAAATTCTAATTCTTACGGACCGATTTCCCTTATACCTAGATTTGGGAAAGTGCTTGATCGTATATTAACATATTGAATAGTCACATTTTTACAATACGGGGAGTATGAATCAGCAGCAATATGCATTTATGAAAGTTGACACACAGCAGTATTTCACAACTAGGATTCAAAGTAGGAGAGAGAAATACTGTTCCTGTGCCACCTTGGACATAAAAGGTGCATTTGACAAAAAAAAATGCACATTGGTCTATAATAGTCCAGACATTGCATAAAAAACGATTGAGAGGTTACTGGCCTTCTCAATATGATAAAATAATATATCAGTGAACGATCGATACTGTTGAAACTTCTAGAATAACAAATATTATGAGAGGTGACAATAGGTTGCCCGCAAGGTTCAGCTAGTATGGCACTTTACTCAACAGTGGTTATGGATGGGATATTGTGGGCGTTACAGTAAAAAGGGATAGACAGGTTGCCCTTTTGATGCTAATAATGACAGGAAATTCTCGTGAGCATTTGGAATTTCCTCGTACAACGAGCAATACAGGATTGTGCATTTATATGTGGAGAACGACATTCGGAATTATTGGAAAACAAATGTAGAGTAATATAATTAGGCCACAAAGTAAGCAAAAACTAGAGAATTTCGAAGTTGAATGGAAATAAAATGAAGAATGTCGCAAAGCAACGATATTTAGAGGCGATTTTAGATGAGCGGTTGGTGTAAATGGAACACGTGAATTACTTGGTATATAGAGTTAAAATAATTTTCTATGGTATGCTTCATTTTGCCTCTTTTAATTTGACATCTCGTGCAAGGATGTGCGAATATTATATATAGGAGCGCTTAGGCACATTATGGCATACGGATAAGTGGTATGGGGACACTGATTGTCGAACATACATTATGGAAAGAAGTTGCGGTTATTAGAAAGGCAAGTTCTACTACTCCTGACGGAATGTTACAAAACCTTGTCCACAGATGCTGTACAGGTGATACATCTACATGTGCAAAAGAACTAAATACAGGCAGATGTTGCAACAAAAGGGACAAATAAATGTTACTGGTGACATGATAAAGAAGGAGGAGAAAGGTGAAAGAAAGAAACTGTTCGGATATTTACGGCAAGGATGGCAATACCGGTGGAACGCGAAATATAATGGACTTCGTGACAGGATATGGGATTTCCGTCACAGGATTTGGACCGAATAGGAAAGACGGGAGAGGAGATGTGGAAAAGGGAGAGAAATATCAAATCATTTGCTATGGGATTGTGAGATATACTCAGTAGACAGGATGGTTTATTCAGCAATATATGCACTAGAATGTAGGTAATAGATGGGAGAGAGAGTAGTAAGTTAATAGAAAAAGACAAAGTACTTACAATTAGAGAAATATTTAAAATAAATTATGTTTTATAAGAACAGCAGTACGGTAGAAGAATAAACAATCGACTAGAAATATTTTATGCGTGTTAGTGTTTCCATTGTTTGTGTTTTATTGAATAATGTGTGTACTAATGTGGTTATGTATAAGAGAAGTCGTATGCCTTTACTTAGCCAGCAAATAAAGGTATTATTATTATTATTAAAGATAAATTTTCTGTATTTTTATATCAAAGATGTAATGTAAAATTTTAACATCACAAAAATAAATATTTCATAGCCATGCTGTATATGCGCAAGCCACCCCGTGGCAGGGACGGGCAACACGTAACATGACAAAGATGCACAGTGCGAACTATCACAGCACAGACAAGATACTTAGAGACCCCCGTATTGCCATAGTTTAGGCGACGGGGTGACCAAGGTCATAAGAAATGGGGAAAAAATCCCTAGATACTTTTTTAATAACCTAGTCATCCGTGAAAATTAATGTTTAACTGTAAATTATAAAATGATATAATGCTATGAATAACAATATAAGTGTTACAAATAACGTCATAAATACGTTTGTCATTATTTTACTTCAAGTATTTTAGATTCTACATCTTACATAATGGCACATTCTACGTAGTAAATTCTACATAGCAAATCTCATTCTCAACTTTCATTTATCTAAAGAAAAGAAAGCATTTAATTCCTTTCTAAATAGTTATGACGTCAACTTTTTTCGTCTGTTCGTAGAATTTCCTGGATGTATCTTTGTACCAATTATAATCTACTGTAAATTACGTACCAAAAAAGTCTTCATCTATGAAATATTTTTTCATAAATGTCAAATAACTTTCTTTAAATATTCTTTATATATTCAATATTTTGGGAATTCGTGGGTTGAGAAGTTCTCATTTACTACTCGTATATTACATATATAATTTTGTTAGAGATGGTATCACAATAGAATTCAGGAAGCATATAACTTTCTAGGAGAATAATTGTTGTGCACGGATCATGTCACTCAACACTACATTCAACATTTCTAATGCGGTACGTCATCTTAATTTTGGAAATATTCTCAAGAGTAGGTCACTTTTGTTGGACCCAGGACGTGATTAGATCTAGCTGAGTTTTTGCATCTAAAGAGCTTATGTGACAACAAAGTTTCGCGTGAACTGCATGTGAATGCTTAGTGCTTTTAATTTTTGGTGCATCATCAGTTGATGTATTTTATTTAAAAGATAAGATTTATAAAAAATTTATTGTAAAATAATGTTTTTCAAACACACATGTTCCCCAGATCTCTCCTAGTTAACCCCCACTCGGGTATTCACAAAATTATAAACCATAGCTAATGAGTACCTCATAAAAATTATGAATAATCCATATAGCAGTCTAAAATATATTTTAACTCTAGAAAAGAAAATGGACGTCAATAATACGTAAGAGATAGTTTAAAGACGAATTTTTAAGATTATTGATCAAGAGAAACAATAATTATTTATTAATTAATCAATAGACTTTGTTAACGAATATTTCTTAGGTATTCAGAATGCTTAGTTCTGTGTATAATAAATAAACAAAATAATAAATATTTTTTATAAAAAATTACAATGAAATTTCATGAAGAAATCAAACGCATGTAATACATACCACTGGTTGTTTTTCTCGACTTGAACCGGAATTAGATATCTCACATTATTTGCGTTTCACTAAGACATTGCATTGCACTTTATCATTACAACAATACACTTTCACTAAAAATTATTGTCTAAAATAGTGTAACTACAACTATAAACCTCTGAGAAGTTTCACTCGTTAGTAAATAAAGTAATAGGGTCATTTTGTTTCTAACTAATATCACGAACCTTCAACATCAAGACTGGCATTTTAAATACCATTCGACAGTTCAATATTTTCATCTAGTATCTCAGTAGAAGCTCCTTTTTCCTCAAATTGTTTCCACGTCGAACTTTGGATTTACTGCCTTCCTCGCATCTCGATAAAGATGATGATGCTGTATGAGAAAGAGAATGTCAAACATGACTGAGAAGAGACCTAGTCCGAATCTTGTAGGGTCTCCAGATATCGACTCCCAGTCGTCGTAGTTAATAGCATTGAATATCATTAGCAACATACTCATGATTCCTCCTGTAACGTCTTCCTAGACTCCAACCCACAGTGCTTTTCCGACGATAGTTCATATGGACTTGAACCGGAAAAGACATCCAAAAGTCTGTACTTGATGATAGTGAAACAGAGTTTGATGTATGAGCAGTAGTATAAGAAGTCGAGCCAGCTTATTACATGCAATCCTGACAAAAAGAAACTTATTTCTAGGAATGCTCAGAAAAATCCGAGTATAATCTTCGCCACAATGGTCTCATCTCTCATGTATGCAACATTGAATAATAGAAATCGAAGTTGCAAAGTCAGCATGAAGAGCAAACACAATATCATTCATCATCACTGGATTATGACCATCGGGAAAGCGTTCGAAGTACATTTCTTCTATTTGAGGAATCCAACGAAGTCTACAATTAAAGAGACTGTACAGAACGAACACAATATTGTTAAAAGTCACGAAGTCGAAATTAAGTTCTCATACGTCTATGGGTAGAATGACGCTGACCACGAAACTAAATAGATACATCCGACCACTTGACTGACAATGTTAAGGGCATTACTATGCCGAACGGTGATACGAATAAATACCCCCGAAGAACTCACATTTGGAGTGGTAGTATTCGCTGAAAGACCACTTGGACAGCTGCGTCACCTAGGAAAGAGACACTTATGGATTCACCAACAGGTACGTCAAACGTTTTGTCGGAAGTAACATGAATCAATTCGTTTTTATTTATCCATAAAGAAACCACTGTGTTTGATTCTCCGATAGCACTGACTTGAAACGAAGAACTTTCTCCGACTTCAACTCTCAATTCCTTAGTACTGATTTCTATTTTAGACTGACAAGCGACTAAAACTGCGTGCGCACTTATCAATATCCACGATTTTTCCATTGCCATTTTTGATAATTTACGATCGTTCTTCAACTTTGACTTCACTGAATCACTCACCCAAACAAAATTTGTCACTAAGTACCAAATAAAGGAGCTTACAAACTCATGTAGTGTCGACTGAAACCTCGCAGATCTTGTAGGAAGAACATCAGGGCGCTTTAATACATACTGACCTTCAAAGACGTTCTGCACTGATTTACCTATAAATCAATATCGCAATACTTGAGAGAAGTAATCATAAGAGATAATAATCACATAAAAATGCACTACAGTAACCGGATATCACATGTATCACGTTTGATGTTATCTCAAGTGTTGACACGATTTCAAAAGAGGTGTATAAACAAATTTGTCCCTTGACAAAAATGGGTATACACGAAAGAATGTATCCGGTTCAGAGGACCCAAAATGTGCAGACAATTTACTGACTTTACCTGCACATGGGGTGATTAGGTTCGAAGGACCAACTGTTTGTAACAGTAAAGAATAAGGATAGGATGAGGTATAGATTAGTAGTGATTAACACAGTTTAATAAAACATGAAATGTGAAGGTAATGGAGAAGAATGATACAATACTGAGTTCTCATGATACATCGTGATGAGACGAGATGCTCCTGGAAATTCAGCCGAGATGATGTTGTTGGAGTCGAGTTGAATTGATGTGCTGCATGGATGGCGTGGTAGCCATGCGGCGAATGGCTCGCCTGATGATGCTGCGTGAGCAACGAGCCGAGCTGGCTCTGGTGCCGCTGACCGTACAAGTCGATGAGTGCGCCCCGCAGGGAGAGCCGACATGTTGCGGCGAGTGATGAATGCCCCGGTACAGGTAACCGTAAGCGAATGCTTACTTGGTGGGGGAATGATGATGTCACGGTGAGGTGACCGTGTGACTGCTGGATGAGGAAAATGATTGCTCCGGTAAAGGTAACCGCGAGCTAGTGCCTGCTTGGTGAGGCGAATGATGCCACGGTGAGGTGACCGTGGTCTAGATGCCTGTTTGGTGAAGCATATGATGATTGAGAGAGAAACTGTCATGGCGCCAGATAAGAGGCGATGAGATGACCGCCGTCAAGTGAGTGCGCCCCGCAGCGAGAGCCGTCCATAGCGCGGCTGCCACGCTGCGGCGTGATGATTGCACTGGTTGCCCAGTCAGAGATGGAGACTGACTGGCTGTTGAAGAGAAAGTGGACAGTTGCCGACCGCCCAAGAGAGAGTGAGGTGTGGTACCAATGTTTGCTCACAGTTGACTGCTGTAGAGAGAGTGAAGTGTCTGCTCTGGTGAAGTAACCGCGAGCGAGTGTCCATCCGACCGTTTCGCGACCAGTGTGAGCACATGGCATGGCTCGCTGTCCATAAACTCGCCCTGCAGCGCTTGTTGATGCGCCAATCGCAAGGCAGGACTAAGTGACGGCTCGTTGATTTCTGGCGGGAAGCGCTGCTTCGGTACCACAAAAATAAATAACTTGCATGGTCGAGCAGAGAATTTTAGCAATTTAGATGTGTCACTCATCTTTCACAAAGAGTTTGAGTTTCAGAGATGACTCACTTGTCCTCATAACGTTACATGAAAAAAAAATCTAAACAGAGGTATATCATTGATTGAGGGTTTATCACTTAAGTATCATGATATATTCTTCGTATTAATTATACAAACTGATACGAAATCTATTAAATGTCTAGAAATTGTAACCTCACCAATAAAAACATGCTGTGGAATAAAACAACTAGAAACCTATTTCAGTGAAAATTATTGAGATAAAGGATTTTAATGAGACATTTTTAACTATTCTCAAACAGTGGTCTCATTTCAATGAATTCATTAATAATTATATCTTAATAATTTTGTGACAGACAATATTAGATTGAACTTTGCTGTTAAAAACCGTCATTATTTTTTGTTCCGTTTTGGATGTAGATTCTAAAACAACAAGTTAAAAAAAAATACACAAACCCACACAAATAAAAGCACTTAAAAGATTATTCAACCAATACGTACAGTCTGGAGAGGTATATATCAATCACAAGAGCTATTAGAAATACCTGAGTTTTTAGATAGGTAACATGTCATGAACTTTGAAAGATTCCTCTTTGTGTTTGTCTGGAAAAATTCGAGCGGTAATTGTTATCCCATCCTGGCCCGGGTTTTTTTCCGGTTTTCCTTCGGGTAGAGGCGGATTTATCATACAGGTTCTCTAGGCTTTGTCTAGGGGGGTCTATTGTAACAATAAATCGTGAATTTAGTGTTATTTCAATTTTTAAGCACTATACTCAGAATAATCTATAGTTCGATAATAACTTACATGTAATTTTTTGCTTAAAATTACAAACATATTGACATTCTATTAGTATTATAACTCGCAGCTAACTTTTTATCTTATCTAGGAATTTTTGCTGAATTTTTTGAATCCGCCTCTGCCTTAGGGCCCTTGATCGGAATTGATGGGATGGTCCCTTGCTTGCTTCCGGAGAGTAAATTAGTTTTTTTCCCCTCCACGTGGTCATACGCAGTTTGTACTGTTTTTTTGACAATAAATTTATTGTAAGTTATTATTCGTAGAGGGCGCTATTCATGTATGTTTAATCACGACTAATATATTTCATTAGTTGTACAGTATTTTTACAAATGCCACTTTTTGGAATCCACGGAGTCGCCTCACCTTGAGCTTACTTGCTCTTATTCAATGAAACCTCTGTCAACGCGTTTGTAATAAATGTTTATTGCTGAAGATTCATTTGAATAAAACTTTTGCTTGTGCAAATATATTTGAAAATTGGAGTACACTGACCTATCAAGAGACTTCATGATGTTAAAATATAATTGTGAACATGATGATTAAGATTTATAGTGTTGGACGGGTCTCGCTTGCAACTCCTCTGGTTGGTCTGGTCAGAGTTGCAGGCTAACCCGTGACGAGGGGGAGGGCGAGGGATGAGGGTGTTGGGGGCGGGGAAATGGTTGGAAGGGGGAATTGGGGGGTTGGGGTCCCTAGTCTAAGAGAAACTCAGAGTGTGTGAAATCCGTTTTAATACTCACACGGTTTGTAGCCGGGTACAAGCGTCAGAGAGAGCCGTGGTCCATCCATATTCGTAGTGCTGCAGTAGCTCAGGCTGGGCCGCTCGTGGCCGCTCGTGGTTTGAGCGGAGAGGCTGGTGGTCCCCGGTTTGAGAGGGTCAGCTAGGCGGCGAGGGCGGAGGTAGGTCCCTTGGGGCGTCACCTGCTGGCGACTTCTACAGCAAGGTGCTATTTGTCCACCCTCTCGGTCCTCCTACTGTCCCTACTGAATCTTGCCTCTCCCTTTATATATTATTTGATCATACGCGTCACGAAGACCCACCAACCCAGCTCTCTCTCAGCATTGCGTACTCGACCTAGATAATACGCTGAAGGGTACTTCCAGCTGGTGCCTTCACGATAATAGTTTAACGAGGTATATTTTACTGTTAATTGCTTAAAATTATATTCACTTTAAAATATGTATTGTACCTACAAGATGATTTTAGAACAGAAAAAAAATTTAATTTTAACGTCTTTTACTTAAAAAAATGCAAAAATAATATCATGCTTTCTTGCTTTATTAGACATCTCGCTCACCGTATGTAATTTTTAAATGGCTGATGTGGTTGTATCAAATCCATATTTTGAATAGTTCTTGTTCAATATGTCAATTTTTGAAACTTGAAAATGTAAATGTTTTCTGAACCATACCCTTATTCCATGTGTTAAAAATGTCCCAGTGCAAATTTGGATGGATTTGCTTTAAAAAATATCTGCTCAAAATAAATAGCGCACTTAATTGTTTCTTTAAAGTCTTTATTCGTGAGGTGTTGTATGAGTTAGTTGGGGAAAAATAAAATTAGAACATGTAATGGTAAAGTATCTGGCATATTTCTAGTTTATACTCACGATTTCAACACACAGTGTTTTCTTACAACTCGAAACATATTTTCTATGTCAAAAACATCATTTTCTTATCTTTGTTGAGATACTAACTACAATGAAAAGTATATCCCAAATTATAGAAAATAATATGAAAAGCGTTTCTTTTTTTCTTATGAAACGTTTTTCTTGTATGAGAACCGTTGCAATTTCCCTGAAAATTCCTACGGTATATTCAAGGCGTTTACATCATCCAAGAAAGACAAAAGTAAGATAACCTGATCAATTGTTTGAATATTAATGATCTAACTGAGCGATGATTTAACAAAAACAAAATAAATCAGAAAGAAACACAATTATGTTTACACCATTTCCTTGATTAAATCGTTTTTCTTGAAATATCTCTGCTTCATATTTGTGACAATTAAATGCATTTTCATGGTGTAATATACCAAAGTAAGGTATACCTACTATTTTCTGAAATTGACCTTAAAATGCCTTCCCAATCATAAAAAAAGATTTTCCACTGATTAATTACTTTATACAATCTGAATAATTATACCAGTTCAGATATAGATCCAGTTTAGTCTTATTTTAATCAGACAATAATATACAAATCTTGCAAGTAATGAAAAATATTATTTTTTGTAGTGAATATCAACACAGATATTAATAAACGATAATTACTGATCGATTTTTCATATACGCTTACATTTTTAAAAAATTGTTGAACGAGAATATAGGTTCGGCTCGTAATGAACTGGTCCTGTTTGGCTGAGATACATCGATAAATTTCAAATAGTAAAAGTGAAAATGTTTATTTCCTTTTTTTAAAAATGTGTATATTCAATCATCATTTTTATTGCTAGAATTTCAACCACTACAATTATAACTTGTGTTATATATCAGTGCATTTTGAGTAAATAAGTTTTGAAAAAAAAACACGAGTTTTCTCCGGAATGCGAATTACGAAGAATTCACGTGGGTGTGCTCATAAACATTACATATGAGTGTCCTAAAGTAATTTATACTGTGTTCAAACTTTGGTCTCTTTTTTGTGTTACAAGTTATGAGGAGTTAGAGCACTCTCCTGGGGGTTGGATGACTGATAAAAAAATGTTGTGTAGAATACGTGGTGTGCGTTCGAGTAGTTTGTTTGCGAGCGACAAAAACGCTGAGTTTGTATCTTCATTAAAATGAAACAGTTATGTGTCCACAGGATGGAATGAAAGTGGACATGCAAACGTTTTCGAATGGGGACTGTAGAGGTAATTGAGCAAATAAACACACGTGTCCAGAAATGTCACCAGGGCACAAACACCGTAAGAACCCAAGACAAAAGGTTGAGAAAGTGATGTGTACTCAGAGTCACGCAACGTGCCCGAAAATTATGTAATAAGGATTCCTACCACGACTTGTCAACTACTACGTATTCAAGTAATATCCGAATAAATATTAATAGTAGTTACAAAAGTGACTATTTACTTTAAAAAATCAAGCTAATAAAAAAAAAAAACTAAGGCACGAGGAAATGTTCCACGAGGTAGAGAGAAAAGAATAGCACCACGGAAGCAAGTGAATTGAATTGATGACTGATGTTGGTGACGGATTTAAGTTTAAAGAAATCCGAAAGTACTACCAACATAACGTGAGTTACACTTTCAATTACCCTTATAGACGATTCTGAAGAAAAAGTTGTCGTAGTGACCCGACGCGAGGCCTCTGGAGGTTGGCTGAGTATCGAAGCCTGCGCAGGGGTCATCACAACTGGAGGAAAGGGGATAAGAGGGTTGGGAGTCCTAGCAGTGAATCAATCAAAATGCAGCTTGGGTAGTAGTAGTTTACTTACTCAGACAATACATTGAGCGAGAAGCAGAGAGCAGAAGAGAGGCCCGTACAGTCATGACGGAAGTGCCGCTGGAGGTGGCAGCGTCGGTGGTTCGCCTCGGGTCCCGGGTTCCTCTCGTAGCAGCGTCGGCCGGCTCGGACGACGCGGAGCGTAGTCACGGCGTTGGTCAGGCGTGGAGCGTCAGTAGGCGAGAGTGACTTCCCGATGGCTCTTTGCCTATATAGCCTTGACTCTGACGTCATGGCCTCGTAACCTCATTCCACTCTCTGATCCGCATTCTTAATCTAGATATTATGTGTCGACATACATTCCAAGATGGACACCTTCACGACAAAGTGTCAGTTACATTGTGTATAAGCTCTGTACCATCACCAAGCCAAGTAGACTGGCAATAAATAAATACATTAATTAATAATTTACTGTCGAGAGAGCAGTTACAAACTGCATATGATCACGTTCAGGACAATAAACCAATATACTACTACTACTTTACAATAAAGTAATAAACAAACAGTGCATTCCAGTTCATGTTTCTTTATGAGGTTACATTTTCTCTGAGTCAAGTTACATGACTTTGAGTGTAGGTTCTTCAACTGATGTTCAAAGTTCGGCACTTTAGCTGCAATACAGGTGACCGAAGTCGCATGGATCCGAAAGATGCCAGGTATTTTTAACATATTCGCGAGTTCCAATTTGACGTTGAAGAGACGTCTGTATCACGGTTAATTGGTAGAGCTTTGAACACTTATAAAATCTATATAACTTTCTCAATTCTCCTAATTAAACGCTTTGCATAACTTTTTGTCTCTGTGTCATATCATCCTGGTGATATTTCTGGAGACATATTCCTATGTGATTCCGGATCCTATTAATGTTCTCAATTACCCCTCCAATGTTTAAGAGAAGTTTTGATACCTTCTGTATAATGAGAATATTCGGAAAATGTTGGCTTGATCCTTGCAAAAGGATCAAACTGCACGAGATACACTATCAAACTTACACTCAAAATAAATAAAATATTTGATATATTTTGTCGATGTATTAATTGTTTAAGGACCTTTTTCTTTTATAAGATGAAATGTTTTCATTTTTCCTTTTTTCTAATTTTTTGTTATTGGGTAGAAGAAAATAAGTTCCTTTTTCTTAATTTATTCCAAAATATATCCATAAGTAACATCGAGTTGAATGTGATCCTGGTTGGTGTAAGATAGGTTAAGGAAATGAGAGCACTCCTTAATAACTGTACTGTGTATTCATTTTCCACAGCCTTCTACAGTTCGAAACGTTAGTACATACATAATAATTATTTCAACAGAATTCTCAAGAACCTTTTCCCGAAATTCATAAGAAAGTTACACCCAAAAAGAAGAGTAGTGTACAATATTTTTTTTTTAATTTTTATTGCCAATTAAATTTTTTAAGTATTAAAAGTTTTCTTCTATCGAAGCGGAAATTACGGCACTGATAGAGTGCTGGAACAGAAGAAGATGTGCAACTCTAGTATTATTTATCAGGCTTAAGGTAAATAAAACAATTTTTAGGAAAATTTAATAATTTTTGAAAACGTCTTTTAGATAAATTCNTAATACTATGCTCTCCGAGCTGAACTTCATTTAAAGAGAATAAAGGTTATTCTTATTCTACATTCTTATTACAATTTGTCGAGTTTCCATGAAATATGTGTTGTCTAATACACGCGGTTAATAGAGTTTTTGGAACACTTGCCTATGTATTCGTGAAATATAATGTATTTGCGTTGTCTGTGCCTTTTAATTGACATTCCATAATCTTAGATTTGCTGAAAGGGATCATGCTTATTCCAGTATTGAAGAAAAGACCTGTCTTTCCCCACGTTTCTAAACGCATAATTAACTCTTAAGTGAAAAGTTGTCTGAGTTATATATGGGTCGGTCACAAAAAATCCATACGTTGACGTTGAAGAATATTGAGTCTATTATTATATCATATATCTGTATACTTATTGTTAATTGTGGTTTTTTGAATATCAATTGGAAAGCTCTTCATCTTTAAATAATTTATATTATTAATGTGTAAATAATTTTTCTGTCAGTACTGTAATATTAATTCCACTCTTTTGTATGGAAACAACGAGGGTGCTCGTAAACATACAAATTTAAAAATTAAAATGAAGCCATTTTTCCAGTGTCAATGAAAGTGAATGAGATAAATCATATACTCTCAATTATTATTTTCAATTAATATTTAAAGTGAAAGTGAACGTAATAAACGTTGCATGATTTCAATCACTCGAAATAATTTGATATATCCTCGTTACATAAATGATTTTTAATGAACATTTCGTGTTTGATACAATTATTGATTCATTAAATTGAGAAAATTTTTATTACTTTTCAGCAGAAGTATGATTGGGTTTAGTGAAACATTCTTCACCAATGAAAAATAAAATAAATTCACTTCAAACTAATAAAAAAGTGAAGAGACGTAAATTATTAAAAAAGTCAATTAAAACTTCATGGACACAAACTGTTCCTATGTTTTTACTTTTATCAACAGCTTTTTCGTTTGTGACTATTATTGGAGAGAATTCAGAATAGAAAAAAAATAATGGAATGAAAAAACTCTTGAGGTTGGATTGTTCTATTACACAATAATTTTAGTGAATTTAATACTCTGTCACTGCTCGTTCTTTGTTCATAAATATCGCAGAACAAATGCTAATTGATTTTTCCCTTAAAACTACAATTTCGTAAAAATTGAATAGTTGATTTTCGATTCTTTTTCTACTTAGCTATCAGACGTAAAAAAGTATTTTAAAACAGTAATTAGGAATAATTATATCGCATTATATTTCACCTACCAGTTTGATTATTTATTAAAAGACATATTACTTCAACTATTTTATGCTAACTAATACAAAAAGTATCTTGCAATGAGTATGTTTGTCAAACAAGTAGTGGGAATAAATTTTCAAGACTGAAACATACCCTTCTCAATTTAAAAAAAACACAATTTCCAAAATAAACCATTCTAATTTGAATGCAAAAAAATGATAGTTTTTAAAAATAATTGCTTTTCAGTGTTTAACAGATAGATGTACAATGATACAGATCTTCATACCCTGTTTCATTTTATTTTATGCACGTTGGTACAAATATAAATCGCACAAACTTGCAACCTCAGAAATTTACATCAAAACAGGAGTACTATAAATATTTTACTCAGCTAGAATTAATTCTACTATATACTATGTAATCTTGACTATGATACGGAATTTCATAATTTTAACAATATAGAAAGATTAAACAAGTATAGTAAACTAATAAGTCGCCAGGAGGGAACACAAAACAACAAAAGTTTTAATTTCATTAATAAATACCCAAATACGGAAAATAATTATGTTTCTAACATTTCGTTGTAAAATTGTACAATGATAATTACAAAATTAAAACAACAAAACACAAAAAGAAAAACAAGCTAAGAATAATTCACATACCAATAATGTTTAATAAGTATAAAATACATAAGAGAAAAGACTGCTCTAGTATAAAATACAAAAAAAATTAAAAAATCTCTCCATAATAATATTTTTTTAAGAGAAACTAATCGTGCAAAATCATTGCACATACTTTCCCATACATTTTTCCAAGCTTTCTCTAAAGTATACAAGATTAACTTCTTAAATAAAAATAATATTTGTACTATTTCATTAACATTTGTTATACCCGTTTAAGAAGAGCATCTAAAAAAATGATTAAAATAATTGTTTGACACACAATATTAAAAGGTGCTCTTGGGAGATAAATTTTCATTCTTCTATCAATTACATCGTTGTTATTTTTCTTTCATCTTAATTTTCTGAAAATGTATTACTTCTGCACTTTATACATTTACACTGATGAAAAGATTTAATGTCTCTTGAAATGAGAAAATGTGAAGGTGCAGAAGAGAGCAATTACTTTCCTACGTATGTACCAAAATTTTAAGTGAAATACCGCCTATGTTATGAGATGCATGCTAATTGCACTTTCTGTACGGAACATTTTAAGAGAAAATTTGGAAAAATTGTTTTAAAAGATTTCTAATTGTATTTATTTTTTCATACGAAGTACCCACATTTATATATTGAAGTTCTAGATATTCCAGAGAACGTGCATCGACAACAAGTAGATATTACGCTAAATATAAACCTTTTAGCCGGAATCGCTGGACAGACACATTCTAAAAACAACTTTTTCCTTATCAGAGACACCAAAAAATGATATTTCTGTCAATATCTCGCGATCGACTATTTTTTCGCGAACGCAATACTTCTATATACTATGTATTTGAGAATGTAAAAAACAACGATAACATGAAAGTGAAGTAAAAATCCAATTAAACTGAAATTATTAACAAGTATGAAATATACTAACGTGTAACGGAGATATGTGAAAATGATGTGTTATTGCATTTGTATGTTTCGTACGAAAGTCCGATGTATATTACGGAGGCGAAACATGACGAGGTGAGGCGAGCGTTTGCTCCATTCTCTAGTTCTCAACAAGTCTCGCTTTACTTTATGATAGTAGATAGGGCACTTCAGACGAAATCAAATTATTCGCGAGGTTTGTGCATATAATCTTCTGGAGAGTAATTTAATTTAAATTATTGAAGATTTTTCCGTGAATCGAACGTAGGAATATACAAGGATGTCGTGTTGTCGCAAGTGGTGCATGACTAAATTGCTTAGTAACCCGTGACTTTCACGTTTAAAGAAAATTCTTTTTGAAATAATTCCGACAGATTTTGATAATACCCTGAACTGCACGACCAACTAGAGCGAAATCGGAAACACATTCACAAGGTTTGAATGTTCTAATCCCATTGGCGACGAGAAGAGAGGAAGCGACCAATACTGGTCGTATGGAACATTAAAGAAGAAAGTCTGTTTCGGGGCAAAAAATGGCATCAGTTGTGGTATTTCCCTCGTGCAATTTACATTAGCACTCCTATTGTTTCACTGTAACCACTCCATATTTCAAGTACCATGACTCAGGCTCTTAAAATCCTAAACTTGGAAGTTATTGTAAAACAAAGATTTTTAGATTATTTCTAAAATGTAACGTCTTGTAATATAACAACAAATATTATTTCCTGAACTTTAAGGGAATCTTTGATTTTAACTAGATAGTACATGTTTTATAATTTTCTTTACAGACAAAATTAAATTCGATTTGTTCAAAGTTCACAAACGTCGAAATTCGAGGTGTGTCTACTCTTGTCTTGCGCTCCACCGCATTGGAATAAATGTAATGTAAGCATCACCTTAACCAAAATGTTAAGATGTTTGTGTAAATATTGTAATTTTCAGATGAAATTAGGTCTGATGGTCACCATCGATATGAAAATATAGCTTCAGAACGCGAATTGCTAGGATCAATGTAGCGGGTATTTAACTAACGTAAGAGGTTTGTCAATCATTGTACTGGAAGGAAGAAGTCAGTTGTTATAGAAAGTTGTAAATAAATAAAGCGAATAAAGTTTACATATAACTGCAAAATATAGGGGAAAGTATTATATCTTTTAGTATTATGGCAAATAAAATAGTATAACTACATAAAAGTAAATATTCATATTTCGTACAAAATATTAGTTTAATTTTTCGTTTTACTAGTAAAATATATTTACCATGGAATGAAACGTAACGATGCATTCGATTCGCGTTGTACGTCATAAGTTCAAAGATTTTGCAAGAAATTCAACTAAAATTAAATGCAATTTGTTTCTTCTTTATATTTCTTCATGTCTGTTTTAGACCTTGATTTATAACTTCCAGTAACAACATCTACTTAGCCTATACAATCCCTAATGTTTTCAAAACTTTTCCGCGTCACCACGTTAAGTACATCAAGCACATTGAATCGCTTTCCTTTCACGTTAAAGAATGTAGGCATCATTTATCTCACTTATTGAAAGCAGTGACATGAAAACTTAGTTTATTCGCAGCAACTTCTTAACTTGAAAATCTTCGTCAAAGTTCAGCCATTCTAATGCAAGCCTATTGTGATGGAATCTCCGCTTTCTTCTGTGTGGAGCTCCACGTCACGGAAAGAAAACAGCAAACAAAATAAATATACTTTAAAAAAACTCTCAACACAATAAGCAGTAATTTTTCACTACTTCTCATGCTAGGTCATAATCCAACGTCACAAGATAACAAGGATTTAATTTAACGATTCTCGTATTTTAAAAATGTCATTTCCAAATAGCAAATCTTATTTACCATTGTTTATTTCTCCCAATAATACTCAATATTATTTCATTTTGTTCAGTTATTTAAAAACATCCCTTCTCAACATTTTCCCGAATAAAAGAAAACATGTTATTGAGCCTTGCTTCAGAAAAAATAAAATTAGCTTCATCTCGAACAACGCCGTAGTTCCTAGTATTTTAAAGTGGATAATGTTTTGAAAATAAATTAAACAATGAATCCGTATCTTAACACTTGTGTGTAACTGGCATTAAATACTGAAATCTCACTAAAATGATGAATGTTTAATGTTACGAAGCCACATTTTTATTTCCTGGTATACCACTGAAAATTCTTTTATAGGCGAAGAAGATCCGCTGAATTGTTATTATTGTAAATTAGCTGATTACGTCAAATAGTTTATTTTCAAGAATAAGTAACTATAAAGCAAAATCATATTTTTACATAACTTATGAATTATAGTGACCAAACATAAATAATAATCTTGTAAATAATATTTGTTTGAAATATGTTGTCTGAATTTCTATTATTGAAACCATTTCCCAGGTTCAAACATATGAACCCACGATTTTCTTGATATTTATTATGCAGGAAAATAAGTATTGGCATATTTTTCTTTAGATCAAAAAAATTCTATATTGAAGTAAACTACTTCTATTGACGTCTTAATTCCGAGATCGTATCTTCTTAAATCCGAGATCGCACGAAAAATTTAATAATTATTAAAGAATAATGTTTTGTGATTTTCCAACTTTATTCCAAAAATCTTGATTCTTCCCATTAATTTGATTGTTGTTAAAAATTATTTCTAACTCTCCTTCTGTTCGTTTGAATGAGTCATTTTATATCCATAGCAATTTCAATTTCTCATTCTCAGTGATAAATACATTTTCAGTCTCAATTTATGAATTTTAATTAGTTTTTACAAGCAGAAAGCTTCTCTTGAGGATTGACCAACTATTTCTAACTTGTATCTTTTCACTATTCAATTGGTGTTCCTTAGCGCTATTTCATAATTACGAACCCCAAGGATACAATATGTTCTCATGAAATATATATGCAGTTGAAAATGGTATTCTTATGCGGTTTTTGAATAAAATCAACGCAAGAAAAATTCAATGATATTACTAGAAAACTCGACTTTATCGTAAAAAATAGTACAAATTTCTGCAAAATATTTACCATAGAACCTGCAATTGTAAAAGATATTCTGTTATAAATTTGATTTCTACGACAATGTGACAAATGTTTTTTGTATAATACTTTTTTGACGACTAACCGTGTACTCCTATGTTAAAAATTTCTTTTAATTTTCAAAATAAAATTTATGATATAACATGAATCGTAATGATTAGCTGATGAATATAACGGTCTAATAATAGATTTTACAACAAAATTATCCTGAGCGATGTTCTTTGAAATGGAATCAATTTTGGTGAAATTCTGTGATTTTTAGTTTTTCTGTAAAACTTCGACTAATTTCATTACATGTGTAATCAAAATATGTTGTGGTGTTTATGTTAATTGAAATTACTTATGTTAATTAAATGTTAAATTATTATATAATTGATTATTTTTGAAGGTGTCCTACGATTCCAAATTATCCTCCTCTTTCAAGTACAATCTAATTTAAATAGAGTATCAATACCTTATCATTTAGCATTTTAGATTCTATATTAATTAATTCTAACTGTATTATTCTAGGTTGTTTGCCGAACGAGTTTCGATGCAGTAACTCGTGTGTAGATATGGTGCGGCGCTGTGACCGCCATGTTGACTGCTTGGATGGCGAAGATGAAATTGGTTGCGGTGAGTTTCAATTATTTATTAATTTATCTGTGTATACGAAGGAAAGAAGCGCCTGAGTTATTTCTCAGAAGTTTTGAATAGCTACCAAACTCATAAAAACTTATGCTCAATTTAGATATATCCGTATGTTTGGACCATGCATTATGGAGAAAGATATTTGTGACTGTGATATGCCAAGACATGTGATATGTAATATATTTAAAATGTGTGTATAGTACGTTAGATGAGCGACTTCCAAATTTTCTTAATAATTTTTAGCAACGCCAGCAGTGGTGACGTAGTGCAGTAAGATCCAACTGCCATGTGACGCATGCGGAAAGTTTTTTTTACGACCCGAGAGTTATGGTTCATTTTACGTTGAATTTTTCATCAAATGTAGGGAATCCACAACTTTGTGTCATAAATGTGTTATATATATTTTTTCAGAATCAATACTTGACTCATGTCTGGAGAAAGAAAACAGAAAATAGTGTTCGCAATGATCCCGACATACATTACAATCTGAAAACATTTCATTCAAATATTAAAAATGCTTGTTAAAAGTAAATTAATATTCTATTTAGTTTTTTCAGCTTGAAGTAATATTAATTTTTTGATGAGAATATTACCCATTAGTTTTATTTATCGGGCAACATTTTGCCACATCCCATCCGATTTTGCCGACTCGATCGATCAAAAGTGTACAGAAAATGACCCGCGGGTTAAGATAAGTTGGACACAGCTGGTCACTTGACTCCCTCTAAACACTGTGCATTCAAACAGAGGTTATCAGATTGAGTTTCCATAACCAGAACAATGGTGTTTGGAAACCTTAAGTTCCCCAATACATATAAAATTAATAAATACTTTTATCTACTTTTTTTGTTCTTTTTATAATAAATAACGCTTTTGAACAACTATTTAGAAAAACATAAATGCTTGTGCCTACAACTGTGAAGAAGCGAAATATGTTTTAAGAAAACATATAAGGGTTTTAGGTATTTCACATTACCATCATCTCTCATTCGAATTGTATTTAATAGTGAGAAAGTGTACTTTACACTAGGTGAAGTCAAAGGTACAATACAGAATCCCTCTTTATAAATACAATATCTCTTACATCAGGGGAACTGAGAATGTGATAATGGCATTCAAAGTTCAACAACGAAATTGAACAGATAATCAACGCTATGCATACATTATCAGCGATGTATGCCTCGCACCAACGTCGCGTCCACGAGTATTTTATACTTGCAGTATCGCGAATCCTAGCGACGACGTCGGTGCGAGGTTTGAATGCTGCTCATGGGCCGAAATTTGGATATGTTGCAGTTTCTTGTCGTTGAACTTTGAACACCAATATCACTTTCTTGATTTCCCTTAAAAAGCGCTTTACACATCTATTTGTATTGTATTCTTACTCTGTCTTAGGTTAATTTTATCTCGTTCGGGAAACATTTCCCGACATGTGTACGTTTATGATATTTTCTTTATGAGCAGTCTGAACATGCGATCAAATAAGATTCTCGTTTTTCTGGATATGCCTTTTGTTATCGTATAAAATACGGAAAACCACTACAAGATCTCACATTCGATTGATATCGTGAATTCAAAAGAAAATTATGAAGGGTCCTTAACTATTTTAATAAATTGATAAAGTCAAAACGATCACGTGTACTTTTCCATCGATTGTTTTTAGTATCTCACGTGTCTGAAAGGGTCGTGTTTGGATGAACGAGAAGAAAAAATACTTTATTTACAGCTTTTTTAATTACTGTTAATTGGAATTGTTTGTAGAAAGTCACTAAAATTTGTTTTTTAGGCGTGGCAGGGGAGGGGATCTGGGAGGGAACCGTTTTTCACAACGTAGAGGAGTAAAATAGAGGAGAAAATAGGACAATACGGCGGTTAAGTTAAAACTGGAAAAAATCTGTTTTGTCGTGTTTCTGAAGGTTGGGATAGAATCTAAGCTGTATGTAATTCAGCTATATTCAGTAAGATATCTAAAAATGGAGAAAGAAACGTAATTCCAAAAAGAGAGCTGTTACGGTTTTATTAGAAGCATCGACTAAAAGATCCGGGAGTCACAATTTAAATAAAGGATCTGGAAAATGTAAAATAATCTTCTTTTTGTCAATGTTTAAAAGAGGAAGAACGTGTGACGTTGTCAGTGTCAGAACTACATCTAAAGACGTTATGACTTCTTACGTATCCTTCCAAGCCGAGCCGTTCCGGAATATTTTTTTGATTCGTACATTGTGATCATCTTTCAGGTTAAGTAATTGTAACAAATATCACTTCTTTATTTGGTGCAATTAGATTACTTTCCCGATTGAATCAGTCACATAATTCATTCTGTGCTACGAATTATTCATAGAGAAAGGGTTCGTCGTTCATTATCATTTATTATTACGAATAGAAAAATAATACAGTCTCATCTATCAGTTAAACGTTTCCGCTGACAATCGACCTTCTTTTAAAATATAATTTAGCCTCAGGTATAATCAAATCTTACAAATGGATTTCTTCTTTGTTTGTATTCAAATTACTCTATGATAATTTTATGAATAACATTAACTATTAACGACAATTTAAATGTTAAACAAAAAGTATTTGATGAAATTAATATGAACGGTGAAATTGTTTGACTCGTTTCGTAAGAAGCTATTACACAGTGGGACGAAGAGAAGGAGCACGCAAATGAAGTTGCGTCCACTCACGTGCTTAGAGATCTAAATAGCGGTAACTGCTTCTGTTGTAGGATAGCAAGAATGGGTTTATAAAACCCTTTGCTTGTCTCTGCGACCAAGCTTTTCTCCGACTTCTGCGCAATTAAACATGATGTTTTCACAGCAAAGAAAATTACTGAAAGCAAGGCAATATATTTCGATTATATACAAAATCAGTATAAAGAAATAAAAAATCATAACGGAAATAAAAATTTATTGTACAGAAAATCTACTCTACATAACGAGCAACAGCAAGAGTTGGGGGGAGGGAATCGCTGGACGACGGCCGATGGGCATACAGTGTACCCCTAATCCTTCCGACTCCCAAAGCCAGGGGTCTACAGGATGCTCGGCTATGAATCCTACACTCCTTCCATCCTTTATAGCCAGGGTTCTTGTGGATGTTCGGTTATAACTCCTAGACTCCTTCCATCCTTCTAAACCTGGGGTCTTGTGGAAGCTCCCCTTAAAGAGATTCCAACTCCCCTTAAAGAGATCTTTCCTTACGCTAAGCTTGATGCATGTCCGCGATAAAACTATGGTCCATAAAGAGGTACAGCCCTCACTGCATATCTGCCACGGTCGCTGCCGCTCCTTATTTTCAGTGATGTAAGTTTAACTGGATGGTTCGACTTCTTGAGTCTCCCTCTCCTCCTTATCGCTAGGCCACTAAGTTAGTTCAGAATCAGTCGTGAGAATGTTCCTCAAAACTCTTCACGACAACTAGAGCCAGACTTGGGGTTCAAATTAAAACTTAACATTGTCTTCACGACTGAGCAATGCCGTTTAATATTATTCTACTTTGTCACCAAATGTTTCATGCATAGTAAACACTATGCTCTACCTCCGCGTTCATGATAAAGTTAGCGGTTCACTCGCTCTGAAATCTCCCGTGCGATCTCTTCCATCCCGCCGTGATAGTCTAATGACCAATCCTTGCTGCCCATCTTCATAGACAGTGTTTACCTGAGCACGCCTGAGCTGAACCTCTACCTGGACACACCGTGCTCTGCTGCCCGCACTTGCTCCCGTTCGAGTCTCTGCAGAAGACCCACGACGCAGATAGCAGTAGTGTAGAAAACAAAATTCGTGAACAAAAATTTAAATATCTCTTCGGAATCTCCTGGGACCTCTATAAAAATAGAGGAAAACACCCTGAGATAGGTTTATGACAACTGTTATTAAAAAATCATTCATTAAAAAGATTCGAAAAGCAATATATTTTTGGAAATTTATTTTTTTCTTGTGGGAGAAAATTGATCTCATCCATATATTCAATAGTTTATATTCCATATTTGACTGGCAGGGTGTGTTTCAAGAGCTCAAATCGATATCACCATTTCTTTTTTTACTCGTTCAAATTTTTTGATTGTCTTTTGGCAGGTCTACCTTAAATTTTATTCGGGCGGTTGGCGTAAAACTTATGAAAGCAATGAATAGTTTTTCCTTGTTAATATTTTAGTTTGAATCAAATATGTGGAATACTCTACCTTTAGTCTCACACGTTGAGAGGATCTTCCACTAAATGAGTATATACTTGGTCCGGGAAATAGCTTCTCCCTTCCCAAAATAAATATACATAAGTATTTCAAGAAGTGAACAGGACTAGTTTATTTCTGTAATATAACAAATGTTAGTATAAATAGTAATAGTATGCCCAATTACAGCAGGGGCACGCGAATTTGCAAATGTCCGTTGTCTTTCTTGAAATGAAATATTGTTCGTTAGAAGTTTTAACTCACGGTTTCAGCGATGATAGTTAAAACTTGATCACTAAGTCGCAGGAGCTTGCGATTCACTTGAGTTTGTTCGTTATGCGCGTGAGCATAGCTGGGTGCTCGTACGCCAACTGCACTGCTACTAACGTCACTTGGAAGCGGAGACGTGAAATTACTCTGACGCTAGTCGAGCTGAGTCTTGTAACATTCTGATATGAGCTGAGACTTTTAGCGTACTGAGTTGAGCTGGGTCTCGTTGCATACATCTGAACCGTGTCCTCTAGCGCACTGATATGGAAAATCAACAGCGTATCGCTCTTGGTGACGGTTGTAGAGTACATCTTTGTACATCACATACGCGATACGCCGGATTTTGACATGGTCGTATGCGTTCCCTGGATTCATGGAGCGTATATGTAGGAGTAAATGGCTACGGCTTCTACAAGTATTTTGTAAGAAATGTAACACGTTATTCAGGTCCTGTGTTCATGACAGACATTCCATTTTATATAGTGGTTAAGAGATATAATTAAAATAATGGCACACTCAGTTCTTTATAAGCAATGTGTCTTGTTAACATGTCATGTCTTGTTGTACCGTTTGTCTAAATAATGTCTCTCTTCCTTTCTCAGTTCAATTTTCTTGACTCCAAAGTTTTTGTCGCCTGATCAAAATAAGCTACAGTAGAATTTCTGACACAGTTAAATATGTGCACTCTATTACTTATCAGGGAGAAAATTGTTTGACGAAAGGTGGACAGCGTTTTGAAGAATACAATATCAGCAAATTAAAATAGTACGAATTATTTGAATATACGGACAATAGTTTTAATATTTCAGTCTTAAAAATAAAATAGTATCTATCACGGAATTCAATGTTTTTTAAATATACATTGAGCGCAATAACGCGAAGATTTTTAATATAATATTTGTTTGAGACACACAAAAAATAAAATTAAAATCTAAATATAGTTCCAGAAACTAGTTTCTTAACTCTCTCTTCCACGAAACACCACGTTATGAGAGCGTGGGGAGAAGAAAGATTGTTACCTCAATGAGGCTAGTAGCAATGAAGTCCCTAGACTCAATTAAAATTTGCATTGTTTCCTTCTAATTTTTGTCAGGGTTCATACAGTTCCGAGAACTTTCTTTTGCGTGCTTCTTATGTTAGAATGGAGTGGTTCACTATTTTAGTAATATTTTATAAGTCTTGGGTCGTTAATTTTCCAAGTTCGGCTTCAATTTAATTATCGTTTAAAAGAAAGTTCTGCGAGACTCCGCTTAGACATGGCAACGTCTCGTTTCCGAATGTTTGAAGGTTTTTGTCTTTTACTTTTTCTATCCTACTTCTACGGACTTCAGAACGACTTACGAGTCTGTTTGTATGACTTCTCAATCTTCAAGTCTTTTAGTGTTCTTTGTTTTCGGCAAATATTAATGTACCCGTTGCAACAGAATATTTGCAATCAATACACATTTGTTTATTTTCTGTTTCTGACTGTCAACAAATCTGTCCTGTTTTAGCCTCATATTTTGTCCAAGAATGTAATACTGATATGATATTTCACGCACTTACTACGTCATTTTTTGTTCAATTGAATTTTGATGCTTTTACAAAATGAATCATAACAATATAGTCAAACTGCTAAGAATACTCCAAAAGAATGATTGCAATTGAATATATTCTCCATGTTGTTATTTTTGCAATTAAAAGCGTTATTTTTCTTTCGCCGCGAGGCTTAATATTTAATATAGTGTATAAAAATTATCAAATGGTATGCTATGAGGCAGCGGTTATCTGCGTTTCTAGCTCGCACTCTGACGCATTTCATCAAGATTAGATCGGTTATATGGACGTTTTGCCGTCGTGAACAGATTCATACTCTTTCACATTTTTAATATATGTAAGGATTTTCCCGTCGAGAGAGAATAGTTTCAATTACTACAAGGTTATGCGCTTCTATACGCAGAGATTTTATTTATATACAACTGTTATATATATATATATATATATATATATATATATATATATATATATATATATATATATATATATATATATATATATATATATATATATATATNCCTCAAATTACCTCAATTTTGATCAAAATCGATACAAAATACAAAAATTAAAGATGTATTTTTCGGTTCGGTTTCAGAACTAAAACCTTATTAAGTTTTCTTCAATTTTTTTCTCTACTTGACCGACAGATATGTTGACACTTCAATTTATAGTCGATTGACATTTCGACGTTTCTATATTTGATAATAGCCTCAACCGAATTTAAATTATGAATTTAAATTCAGTTAAGTGATCCGATCGCATGTCGTTTAATAAAAAGCAACAAAAAATTATGTACTTCTCACGATATCACAAACCAAATAGTTTTTATCTCCTCTGTCCTCCAAGATAGAGTTCGGAATTCCGACCTCTGTCTCATTAGAACTAAAAACATTTGCGTCAGCTGCAACATCGCTGCCAAGGAAGCGTGAAGCGGGAAAAGTCTGTTTTTCTCATTGGCACTCGTAGTACGTCGTAAATAGTTCACGTCTGTCTTAATGTCCGACGCGACGTTCACACCCCTGCCACGCCACACACCCAACACGACTAAGAGGGGAGATACGGTTTAAGTTGCATCGTTTTCCGGAGTTTAAAGTAATTTGAGTTGTAACAGTTTAACGACTAAAGAAATAAAGGGTTCGTGAAAAGTATTAAATAAAGGAACTAAGAAACGTTTCTCGCTTCAACTATTGCCATATATTTTGGGGAACGAAAAATGCGCAAATGGATTCATTTTTAACATTACACTATTATTCTTTTAATTACGAAGACTTACTTCGTTTTTACCATTGCATTTATATTAATTTCTCAATCCCGGTTCCGTATAGCGTCATTGCTCGATTTTCTTGTTCTCTTTTCTGCAATCCAGCTATCCAATCCCTCTGTACAGTATAAGGAACGTCCCACGAGGAAGTATCTTTCCATTTCCTGCTCTAAAAAGGATGATGCAGTCTATGAATGTGCCTTGCGTATATGCCTAACTTGCAAACATTCATCCTCTGCTGACCCTTAACCTGCTCACATTGTCAGATTGTCTGACCCTATCCAGATGTTCAGATGCTCCTGCGCTTCTGGTAAATATGTCAGTTATCATTCAGTAGTAATTGGCTGCGAGTGTTGTATATTTCTTAATCGAAAACCTCGAATGACATGACCAGTAGTTGATAGCAAAGCACAAATACCGCAGACAAACATCTTTGCAATCCAGTTATGAAGTGAATGTTTTTGGTTCAGCGTGTAACACTGGAGGTCAGCTCATGGACTTTCTCGTGGGACGGACCCTACATTTCTGGTTTATTATCTCTCTATAAATCCCTTTGTTCTATTAACTTGTATTATCGTTTATCCATATTTGCTATAGTGATGGAGGTTACCCCTGTTGCAGTTCGAAAGCGTGTGCCACCCATAAACCAGAGAGGGTGTCAAGTGTATTCTACTACATAACACTCGCTTAGTCCATCTGCCTTTCATTACATCCGGTCTTCCGGTCAACTTTATTACGTAGTTTTGAAATCTTTAAAACTTTTCTTCCGTCTGCATTACTTTATCTGTCCTTGAAACTATTCTGTAGTCTTTACATAATTGTATGAAAACACCCTTTTCTTCGCCAAAGAATCCTCAGTCATACCAGTACATGATATGGTTCATTGTTTCCTTGTTCATTGCATTGCACAAACACATATCATCTACCACCCCGATTTTCCTTAAGTACACACACACACACAAACTCAATTTATATGCACTATAAACGGACAACATTGGTGTCATTGGAAGTCAGCTTCCGGTTATTCGAGATGTTCCATACTTTGGATCATCATAAAGATATTGGACAACAAGGAAATGATGTGGCGATGTTTGTTTTTTGGTCGTTACGCTCAGGTAAAACTATGGAACGGAGTAAGTAGTTAATATTAATTTATAAAACTTCTCAACTCATCCCAGTGTTTGTTGGTTCTTCAATTTTTTATGAAAAGAATATGGGCGACGAGCCTACTTCTCTGTTATTTTATGGGGCTGTTTGTGAAGAATAAATGTGATCAAAAAATGTATATTCACAATTTATGTACGTTATCATTGGACTACGTCAAGCTATTATTTGTTTCTTGAGCTCCATATATTATTTATTATTATTTGCGAATGGACCCTTGTATGGATCACGCAAAGCCATATGATTTAGCTGTTCATTTTCCTCTGTCTCCACACTTCCTTCATCCTTTCGCTATGATTTTTCTTCCTCTCCTCTGTCCATTTAGTTCCTGCTCTTTTTGGGATTTCATTTTCCGACTGTACTTTCCACGTATCTACCTTCTCTCAGTATAGTTTTCGGTCCAAAATGTCAGATATTTTTATTCGAGCTTTTTCTAAATCATTTTTTACTTCCTGGATCCATGGATTTTTTTCTATGTAATTTAGAATTTTGTTAGGTAGTCTATGTATATGACCGTAAAATTTTAGTCTTCTCTTTCTGGTGTCTGCCGCTAAGTTAGATAGTTTTTCAGTTGTTTTCCTGGACCTTAATCTAAAACCCTCTTGCGTCATTACAGGACCGATAATTTTTCTTATAGTTTTTCGTTCTTCTTTTAATAAATTTTCTAAATCTCCTTTTATGTGAAGAGCAAGAGTTTCAATAGCATACAGGGCCCCCGGTTTAATTACTGTGTTGTAGTGCCTAATTTTGATGCCTATGGAGAGATATTTTTTGTTGTAGATATTGTGGGTTTTTTCGTATGATCTCTTCAGTTTCTGTAGTCGAATGTTTTGTGCTTTTCTTTCTCCACCTGTAGGTTCGATGATTTCGCCGAGGTACTTGAAATGCGAAGTTCTGGTGACTTTGCCGTATTGGGTGTTTAAGGTTTGTATATTGAGTTTTCAGCAAATGAATTCGGTTTTTTGAAATGAAATTTTCTAAACCTACTTTTTCTGCACTCTCTTGAAGGATTTCTATTTGCTTGACAGCTATAGTCTCATTATCTGCTAATACTGCTAAATCATCTGCGAAGCCGAGACATGAAATTTTGAGGTCATCTTTAGGTCGTCCAAGCTGTATTGGTTTCCAGTAATTTCGGTTCCTTAGTTCATGTTCCCATTCCTGTATCACCTTGTCAAGGACAATATTGAAAACTATCGGGGACAATATTGTCCTTGATATTATCCCTGTCGAACACCAGTTTTTATGAAGAGTGGTTCGGAAATTTCGCCCATAAATTTGACTTTTGAGACAGTATCCGTGAGTGTTTATTTGATTAGACTCAGAATTTTTGGGTCTAATTCTCGTTCTTTAAGTATACTCAGTAGAGATTGACGGTCATGTGAGTCATATGCCTTTTTAAAATTTATAAAGGTGCAAATTATTGGACAATTTCTGACTGCTTTATATTTTAGAATGGTTTTTAAATTAAAAACCTGCCTGATATTCACCTATTGTATTCTCTAGTTGTTCTTGGATTCTTTGAAGAAGACATGCTGAGAAAATTTTGTATGTGACTTGCAAAAGAGAAATTCCTCTATAATTGTTCACGTGTGGTCTGTCTCCCTTTTTATGAAGTGGGTGAGTAAGAGCACATTTCCATTCTTCGGGAAGTTTTTCTGTTTTCCAAATACTCTCAATAATTTGTGTCAATTCTTTGAGAGAGTTGGGGCTATTAAAAGTTCTTTAATAATTCGGCAATGATGCCATCTTCTCCAGATGTTCTATTGTTTTTTAATTTATGAATATGTCTCTGTATTTCATTTTGCGTCGGTGGAGCAGAAGCCGGATTCGTATATGACGTGATGTGTTCTGGAAACCTTGCTCGCGGTTCGGGGCAGTTAAGAAGTTGATCAAAATAACGGGTTAGTTACCCACAATTTTCTTGATTGTTAAGAGCAAGTTTCCCATTATATATATATAAGTGAAATACCACTCATTGACTAATCACTAAATATCAGAAACTAAATATCCTACAAACTTGTAATTTGGCAAATAGTAATCTTTTAGGGTGAAGACATCCGCAAAGTTAGGATTTTTCGAAAATCCACCCCTAACGGGGTGAAATGGGGGGTTGGAATGTTTTATATTTGTATCCCCCACCATAACTCTAGAGTGTCTGGAACAATTTTTACCAAAGTTTATCCGCCGATGACTGACTATATGAAAACAAGATTTGTGGGGGAAAGACATCCTTTGCATCCCTAGGGAGGGGATGAGAAGGGAATGACATTTTAAAAAATGAAAAAATTCGATATTAGTTCCAAAACCACTCTCTTCGGTGCCGTTGAGGTGGATAAGAGCGTCCCCGGTGCTTTGTAAGATAACAATCAGTCCACATTGCAGATAAGATACCCCTAGCATCCATGGGGTAGGGATGGTAATTAAGAACAGATAAACATAAGAAAAAAACGGCCTATATTTGTGGTTAATTTTTGGAACCACTGAGGTAAAGTGACACCCTCATTTCCAGATAAGTACACGATCACTCCCTATGAGACGTATACTACTTAACTCTGCCTATTACCGAACATATAGCTATTACTTTTTTACCTTCTTCCTGAGTATTGGTAGTTAAAATATACTACTAAGGTCGAGTATATTACTGAATATATATGCACCCGAAAGAAGGGTGTCTGTCTGTTTGCTACCTTACCACGACGAACCCACTGAACCGATGGTGATAAAATTTGTCAAGGAGATAGTTTAGATGTTCAGGATGAACAAAATCTAACGTTTTTAAATTTGTAATAAGAAAGATAGAAATAGCTTCTGAAAATAAATGTCGATAAAATCGGTAAAAAAAAAGAGAGTTATATTTGCTTGCGCTGCTTAAATGGTTAGAGATACGCAATATCAGAGTTCGTCTAGAGAGAGTGTGCACCATGCGTGTCCAGGTCTCCGACATTTTTCCGTCAAGTTGGAGTAAATGCAGTTAAATTTATATGAATTTCTAAATATATCTCAATAAATTTGTGTCGAAATACTATTGCATGTTTTTTTAAAAATCAAACTACACACAACTAATTAATCTTTTTCGAAAGAGAGTGTTCATATGTATATTTGAATAATGTGTCATTTTGACGGAAAACTGACGGCATTTGGTGATCGGTCACACTCTCTCTAGACGCACTGTGGGATAATATGAATGGCAATATTGTTTGCCTCAAAGAGTTCTCCAAAAATTCCCTTGACAGCATACATCGACAAAAACTAACCTAAATTCTTGATAAGTCGGTATTAAAAATAGAAGTATTAAAATACTTCAATTTAAGAGTAATTTAAGAAGTAAAAATCAATCATCATGAAGTATAATAGATTTTTTGTTTGGTGCAATTAACAAAGATAAAAAAGACTTTAAATAGCAAAATTTCTACGAAGAGTTTGGATTTTACAAGAATTTTTATGAAATTGTGCAGCCGCTTCATGTGTCAGAAGCGATAATTCGACCGGCGCGGCTCAGGCGAGATAGTACACGCAGTGAAGTTTTTTATTAAATTATATTGTGTTTACAGTTAACTTTTGAAGTAAATTTGTATTATTATGAATTTTAAAAATTAGGATGCTGTACATATTTTTAATATCCAGTAAGTAAAAGAATTTTGATCTTACGTTATAGATAGAATGCATCGTAACCAAACTTGAGATTTTACTTTGAATGTATAGAGAATTGAAGTCTATTTCTGGACAGCTTCACCTACACCACCATCCACTTCCAGTTTCTTAAAATATATAAAATATATTCAAAGTTTTGAATATATGAATAGAAGCATTTTGATTGTTAAGTTAATTCTGTGTACAGATAATGTATTTTAAATAGTAAAAAATAAAACATCTTTCATTATTCAATTAGATGCATCATAGGAGAAAAATTTGAAGTTAAAAACATACGTAAGTATTGAGTTTCATATGTATCACATTGAACCACGTTTGAGATGTATCTCAACCATCATTGCAACAATGAAGAGAAAAAATATGTTTGAATCGAAACAGAGAAGACAAGTCGAGCATGTTCTATATATATATATNATCAACAAACGAATGAAGAACTAGCCATATCTGTTGGGGTCATTCATTTTTACTGTTGAAAAGAGAAACATGTGCCATACGTTTCTCCGCGCTATTCTGTACACTAGTATACAAGCACCGTGAACAACTAATTGTGTTTCACGCATCCGTTGTTCCTTGCTTCATTACCACCCTACGGTTCTTCTTGTCTATCCTCGCCTTCCACATTACAGAGCCTTCATCTATGAGCTGAAAAAGCATTCGCACGCGCTGCCTCATTCACAGGCTTGCTTTCTGCATGGCGTTGGAGTGGACATACGCCATGTCTACCTTAAATGACAAATGTGTATTTTTCCATTCATTCCAGATCCACGTTGGTCTGAGTTGGAGTTTTATTCTATTAGGGAAGGTATCTAATAACGTAGAGGTATTCTCACTGGTTTCAATATTTATCTATTTGTTCCTCAGAAAAATATTTTTCATTTGCTGATTTAAAAATTAAGAATTATTACAGTTTTTCAAAAAATTATTCTTCTCGTTTCACCAGCATATTTAAAATATTTTACTAGTACAGGAATTTTAAGATTTGTCAAACCGAAAAGTAAACAAGATTTAAGAACGATATACATAAACTGGTTTTGAACCAAAAATTAACTTCCATGCAAACCAATACGACAAAAAAGAAAGTTTCCGTTAATCCTTTAGATTTTTCGGTTTCAAACCATTTTGGTTACTGATAATAAATCATGCATTCAAAATGCTTTCGGAAATGAATATTTTTGCGTAATTTGGTTCTAGAAGTCCCGTTATTAATTTATTCAAGACGAATACTCACCCCCCCCCCAGGGGATTTACATCTAGTAAGTACATGTTTGGCAAACACGGGCCCCCAAGCTGAGTCTGGCATTACTTCCACTTTTGCAGACTCCTTCCTTTCTCTTACCTGACCTTCCTTGATCACCTCTTGTTCTTTTCGATCCCGACGCTATTAGGGCTAGGGTATCTTTCATTTTCATTTTTTGCCCCCCCCCCTTCTCATTTTTTGTCCTCAATGTTTTGATGTATGTTTTGAAATATGTTTAATATATAATAATTCAGGAGGGTTTTTAGTCGGTATAGTTGAGTCATTCGGTGAGTCCCACACGCGGGGAGAGTCATGTTGGCTCTCTCTAGAGCGTAACCGCATTTTTCCTACCTGTACTGAATTTTAGGACTCTAATGACCTAGATGTCGAAGAGCCGTAAAGCCCCACATATATGTATAATAAAATTCAATTCATAAATAAACATGGATTATTTGAGATTCTAATGTAAATATCAAAATTTTTAATTCGTGTTTCTACATCTGTTCAAATAACGTCACTGAGGATTTAACGTTTTCAAACGTAACTTTCTAACAGAGAGAAAGAAAATATATCATACCAGTGCGATTTCTACAAAGACATCGTATGTTTAAAGATTCCTATTTTTTCGCTTTGTTATAACAAACTAGTACATGAGTGTTACATCAACGTATTTCAAATAAAAAGAAGGATTAATGAAGATTTCTTTTAAATAACGTTGTTTTAATCGCAAGAGATTACAAGCGCATTGAAAATTGTTTCTGCAGATAGTGAGATAAAATATGATAAAACATATGTCACCCTTTTAAAAACCTTTTGTTGCCCTTCTTGAAACTTGTGTATGCTGCCGATCGTGCAGATGTGTGAGAACATTTTACGTGAGTCAGTAAACTGAGATAAGTAAAGTTCAAGGTGAGAGCGAGAACGTGGGGACTGTCAATTAACGCAACTCAAGGTCCGACAAAAGTAGGGTTGCCATCCGTCCGAATTTCCCCAGTTTGTTATAGTTTGAAGGTGGACCGAGAGGGCTCTTCTACATCGTAACGGTTTTCTAAATATTTCGTGGGACTAAAGCTAATCGTCCGATCGTTCGAGATTCGCAAAAGCGATTGCAAAAGCTTGTATTATTACGCAAGCTAGAAATACTCCATTTACTTTAAGCTGATGAGTTTTGTAATTAGAGTTATCTTGTGTTTTGCAGAGTGTTAACTCTCCAGTTTTTATTATTTTTTCTGTGAAATGTAAAATTATAAAAAATTAATTAAATGTTCTTGAATTGTACTTGTAATTTATTTTTCTTTCTAAAGCAGAGAAGTATATATTCAATTTTGTTTAAAAGCGAATGCATTTTACACTAAAAGCACCTCCCTATTTATTAATCAGTTAATGACACGTAATAGAAGTTTAAATTATTTTATTATTATTATTATGAATGGTAGAAATCTTTTTGCATATTACGTCCGGTTTTTAGCTCCAAAATGTGTTTTTGGTCTCCTTGTCCTAGATTTGAGATTTTTAACTGTCAACTCTATGCAAAGAATACATGTAACCGCTAAGAAATCAAAATAAATGTCTGGTAACTCCCTTTCAGGTAGACAGCAAAAGTTATTCTTTTTGTACGTTTTCTGGGGTTTAGTGGGGTGTTTATTTTTTTATTTTTTTCACGAACCGTAACAAAGATGATAGAAAAATCTAATATGACGTTTTCTTTGACACTTTTTGGATTTCAAGAATGAACATCACAATATAATACCAAACTTGTTCCTTATTATAAAAATAATATAAAAGTATTTATTTAAAAAATAATGTGTACCAGTTCGTCTACTTTTACGGAGAATGAATAAAATTTCTCTGTTAATTTTTTAGAAGAAAATGTTACTTTACCAGCACTAGTAATTATGACGAGAAGCAAAAAATCTATTATTTGAGATCTCTACTTTTAAAAAATTATTTACATTTGTTACCACATCTAGAATTCGTTAATAAAATAGTTCTTAGGTATTCTTAAAGAAATCTTTTCCAAAAATAAAAGTAAAGAAAATTTAATACACTGAAATCGTTTCTAACAAAGTAATTTACCTTTTTGCATTGTTTAGTGTAAGTTATTTTTTATGCATTTATAAATTAAAAGTCTTCGCTTATGTTCTTTCATTTCTATGACAAATAGGGCTTATTCAACAAGTTCTTAAACCATTTTGAAGCTTACTGTAATTCAAGGGCTAACTTGACTGTTGTATTTATCCTACCAACTCTTCAGTGAACCAATTTTTATCACTTTACGAATCAATTTACTGTGTTTTTTATCACCTCCCGTTGCTGCATGTTCACAAGAAACGACAAGAAGGTCTTCCAGAGAACAAGCCGTGGTTGAAAATGATGTACAGTTGTGGACGGCGAGCAGGTGGAGAAGTGGTCAATACCTCTGCGATAAAAGTTGGATATCCCGGGTTCGATTCTCATTTTCATCCAGCCATAGTTATCATATAGTAAAAATTGTTTCACGGTGTACCTTTTGAAATAATTGTGTACACAATAACAATTTTATTTATACCACATAGAGAATAGATCATCATTCCAAACTTGTTCCAAGCACTGTATTGCGAATGATGCCCCATTGTTATCTGTCAGGGAGATGACCACGCTTGGTGTCTGGATAGGGCTCAAAGGCCGACTATTTAGGAGGTAAAACCCACCAGTTGATAAAAAATGAAAAACAATAAACAATAAAGACAATAGCAGCCAGATTTAATAAAAGTCATTTGGTAAATTGTTTATGCCGAAACTAATAATTATTTTAAAAATTGTTTTATAGATTTACAAAAAAGTTGATTCAAGGTTTTTAGATTTAAAATCAAAAAAAGTTATTAATAAAATTATTAATTTCGAATGCGAGAACCAGCATGAATGATTTATCGTGCAAATGCTTTCCTGTTTACAATGGCTCTATTCCACAGAGCATTAACAAACATCTGTTGCCTTCGTTTTTGTGTCCGTGCTTTATTGCTTGTAAATGGGCTCCGCTCCGTTCCTGAAGTCGAACGCGCTCTGCTTCCCACGCAGTCTCCCCAGTGGATGCTAGAAGCCGAGCGTAGTGACACGAAAACTTTCTTCGTTACGAGTCTCACTCCAAATTAAACCTCTCATTTCTCCTTCAGACCAATCTCACTACTCTTCTGTGTTCACGTTTAATCTATCTCCTGAGGTGACATCTGCTACCAGATCATTATCCCAATGGATAAAGTACTTTAAACATTTCGAATTAGTTTCCCTTTCTAAGTGTGCATCTAGCATGGTTTATTACTTTTGTCTTAGTTCTATACTTTCTCGTATACGTAGTACACAGAAAGTATTAATAGTATAAATAATACTTGCGTTTAGGCAACAAAATATGCCGACGTTTCGATAGCGTACGCTATCTTCAAATGGGCTTAGTTACTTCTTACAATACTTCATCAGCAATCTCTCAACCACCATTTCAGCACAAAACCAACCTCCATCTTAAGAAACATCATGATAATAATTAATTCGTAGAAAGTATTATAAAAATTCATAGAACGTAAAATTTTTCGATCGTGAGATTTTCATGGAAAAATTGGGAGGTCTCTAGAAACTGGCTGTAAGGGAAGCGAGGGCAGCAGTGGTTTAAATTTTGTCTATCCTCTATACCTCCCGGTTCTTTTTATTTTGTATTTTAACATTTTATAGATATTATCAGAGAATATATTTGTGTTAGTTACGGTAGTATGAACGTGCCTGGATCTAGACAAGAACAAAATCATTCATAAAACCTTAAATAAATTATGTTCGCATTAAAAATAGACATTTTGACCGTAATTCATGAATAAGGGTTTATTAAAAACTGTAAATCATTAATTATACCATTTAAATCGAATCTACGTACTTCAAAAACGGTCTCTTGTTTCAGTTGTGTTGTCTAATTTTGCGACAGTTCCCGTTGAAAACTTCATTAATTTTCTAGAAGGGCAAGGTGAATTTTGCACTGTTCTTTTCTGAATAAAATTTGTGAGACGTATGACAGTTCTTTCTACTGATCCATTAGAAATTGTATCGTAAGTTGTTTGGAATCCGTTCCACCAGAGGCTTTATCCATTAGAGCCCGTATAACTTCAATATGGTTTTATTCAAATATTAACCCTCATGGTCCAAATTGTATTAGGTAGAGTTAATAGGTAATATTCTTTAATTAAAAAGATCCAGAAGTTTAAACATACGTTCGCCAGCTCGCTCATATTACCTTCATTCATTTGCAAGTTTCTTTATCGTAACGTTTCTTCTTTTCAGAAACTTTCGTCTGTCCTTCAACTCACTTCAAATGCAGCAACCACTTCTGCGTTCCTGACGACAAAAGGTGTAACTTCGAGGATGACTGTGGAGACGGCTCAGATGAGAAAATGTGCTGTAAGTTTTGTTACGTTATTTTTTAATATTGAACTGTATTGGTGAATATTAGGTAGAATATCACAAGAAACTTTGTGTGAGTAACGTTGCATGATACAACCTCCTTCGTTAAGAAGTGATAAATCCAGAAATATGTAGTTTGTACCTTCATCCAGGATTTTCACTTTGTAGCCGAAATCGTATACCGTGTTCTAGTAACCTGAAAAACTAGTTACGCCCAGTCGCCTGATAATGCAAATGCATAAATAAGCACATAATTGAACAGCTAAATTAAAGTATTCAAGAACTGTGATTATGTAACGACTCTTCTCTTTACGGACACTTCTGAAAAGTGGACATTTTTCCATTCCTCTTACCACACCTATTGAATTAAAGTTATTGAAAATTCCGAAAAGCTAATATTCACGGTAATGGACGCAGAAAGGTAATTTTTATTGAAGACGATTCACATTCTACCTCACAACATAGTGTCTTTGATGTATTTCCACCACCGTTGGGATAATGTTCTGTTTACGGGACTCTGTTGGTCACTATCTCTACCTTTTCATCGCTGTTGAAGCACTCAAAAGTGCATATTTCGGCGCCAAGGCAACAAAAGATGTCTCTCGATATCGACTTCATACTTGAAGGAGGTAAAACCAAGGATTATGACCAACAACAAGCTACAGATTAGAATCTGTGTGTAAAACGAACTGGTATCGACGAACCAACATGACGACGTAGATAACACTTAACCCTGCACCGCGCGCACTTCTTTCCATGACGAGAATTCGTGTTTTGTGCGTAAAATGTACACTTCACAGTATCACTTTTTATGTACTTTCACTATGTGGTGTTTCGAAAGAAAGAGGGCGTTCAGGCTCTGAAAACAGAGAAATTATTGTATCAATTCAGCAGAAAATATAC
>NNCF01127382.1:398547-427097 GCA_002313205.1 Laupala kohalensis
AAACACGACAGGTATCTGTCTCATTATTACGCGGGTCATCGGAAGAGACGGTTGACTTTGAGTCTTACGCGGATCATCGGCGATGAGAATCCAGTCTCAATCGTACGCAAATTATTGAGAGGGGACGAGTTGGTCCGAATTTCACGTAAATCACCATAACGTTGATTTTGAGTTCGATAAATTCGAGAGGGTGTAAAAACGCAGTTTACAAGATTCAAATTTTGTGGTATTTATCACAGTCAAATTTATTAATGAACGGCCGAGTAAAACGCAAGTTGAACGCGTAAGAAATATTTTGTCGAGGGCTCCAAGTGAAGCCAGTTATGCATTGGAAAAGTTTTCCGAATTACGAATCGGACGAATACGAAAACGGTCGCACGTCGGTGACTGAAAGAATTTGCCGCAAAGCCGATCGAGAACGAAGGAGCGCTTGGAAAGCCGCGTTGTAAGCAGTCGTCGAGTCAAGGTCACTGTAAGAGCCTGGTAGCAGCAGTAGCAGCCTGTGTTGGAGAAAAGGGGTGTATCTAGCCGTGGTGGTTGGACACGATTTCGAAGAAAATATGCTGGTTGTGAGTATACGTCTCTGTGAGGCGGACATTTAAGCGAAGTGATTACGCTAATTAGGGATTTGCATATTTCTGTAATTCAGTGAGAAGCTGGTATCTTGCAAAAGAGAAAGTCTCATTGGAATCGAGTCTGTCGCAGTTATTGTAAAATTTGGTTTTTTTTACGAAGAAAGAAGAGATGAAAGGGTGTTAAAAGAACTATTAAATTAATTTCTGGAAAAAAGGAATAAAATATTGCTCATTTCGTGCCTGTTTTGATATTTTTCTTGACCATAATTTATTGTATAAGTGATAAATGTAAATGCACTGATCCATAGAATGAGCAAAATGTAATATTGCGCAATCAATTGCAAGGGATTTTTCTTTTTATATTGTATTGTGTGGGTAGCAGAGTTGTGTGTTCTTGTACATGTTCTGTATATTTTTATGCCAAGTAATTTTCAGAATAAATTGTGGTAATCACATCAGAAGTACCGAATCCTCATTTTTTTAATTTTATAACTATCTTAATGCACGTTGTTGTTCACAAGACAACTATAAAAGGGTGCATTAGAATATATATTACAATTTTTTGAGAAATAAAGAATATATCTCTAAGGCAAAACCTGTTTGGATACATTTTTATACTTTCTAGAAATAATAAAAATAGCAGCAACGTACAGAACAAAGACATTACGGTTTTGTTTAACAAAAATATAAATCCTAAATGAACTCTCATCTTCTAATATACAATTTTTAAAATAATTGCTCATTAATAAATTTTCTCAGTTTTTGAGTCTGACAAAACTATTTTAATAGGCCTAACTCAATTTAAGTAAATTGAAAATAAAACAAAGAATACACAGCATACTGTATACACACATTTCCATATTCACACTCATACATATTCATATATTGTATACACATGTTGTTCTTATACCAAAAGATATTAATACTTTAAAATAATTATCAATATTAAGTTTTAATAACAAAATTTTCCTTTTGCCATTTATAACAATTTCATACATTAATTTTAAATAATAAATTTTTAATGCTATCTATTATAAAAAGTCATTTCTGAAGATCCATCAAAAAATATTTTAATGAATTTTGAGTTTAATTTCTAGAGTTTTCATATACGTTTTTGGTGCTAAAAATGAAAAAGTCTTGGTAAAAAAAGTATTTGATGGTGTTGGGACAAATAAATCTTCTGCATTTCGCAATTTCAACTTATATTCATTATTAGATTTACTATTTTCGCTTCTCATGTAAAACACTTTTAATACTTTATATGTGCCTGAGAGGCAAAATTTTCAATTCTACAAATAAAGGATATGCTGATAGTCTTTTTCATTATTATTCCTATTAAATGTTTCTGTGAGGTAATTATTGTTTCAAATTTGAGATATATGTTCCCCCCAACACGAAATTGCATAATCTAATCTACTATGAACTAAAGAAAAATACTGCATTCTTAAGAGATCATTATCGCACATATTTCTCAAAAAGTAAAAGATTCTCTCAACATTTATAATTTTCTTTTTCAATTGTGATATATGTGTTTTCCAATTTGTTTTTTGTCTAACCACAACCCCAAATATTCAGGAGATTCCACCCCCATTACTAACCCACACTATGTATCACACATCATTACTTCTAATGCAATCTAAGTATTTATAAATAATTTTATTCTTCAGATTTATATTTCCCCTTAAGCTTGTTTATATATTGTGTTTTTTCAGGACTCAAAATCATATTATGTACTGAAAACCATCACTTTAACGCCCGCAAGTCTAAGTTTATTTTTACCTCAATGTCTTCACATAGCACAAAGCAGTGTCGTCAGCAAATGAAGTTACCTTTCCATAAAATTTTCCATTACACAGATCATTTATATATATTAAAAATAATGTTGCTCCCAAAACTGACCCTTGGGATACTCCATACTTTATTTCACCAAATTAGCTAACTGTATTATTAACTCTAACACATTGTTTCCTCCTTGTAAGTAACTTTTAAACCAATTATATACAATCCCTCTTATTCCGCAATCATATAACTTGTTAAGAATTATTTCGTGATGAACTGTATCAAAGGTTTTAGTAATATCTAAAAATAGTCCTGTAAACTTTTTCCCATTGTTCAAGTAAAGCTGTCTTTATACCCATTCCCTGTCTGAACGCAAGCTGATTTTCACTGAAAAAATGCAAATGTAGACGATAAAGATATTTGTCTATAATTACTACAAGAAGTTTTAGAGTCCTTTTTATATATTGATATAACTACTGCTTCTTTCAATTTTTCTGTGAATTCACCCGTTTTAAAACTTAAATTTATATTATAAAGTAAAACACTAGATATCATATTATGAATTTCGTTTACACGTGCTGTACCAATACCATTAAGCCCTGGTGAAGTACCTGACTTTAAGGAATTAATTGCAATTATAAGATCACTCTCCGTTGCAGGTCTCAAAAAAATTGACTGAGAAATACATTGCTTTTTAAAACAATTTTTATATTCCATAGAACAAAAATAACTTGGTTTCTTTATATTTTTACCCATTTCGCCAGCAATTGACAAAAAGTAATTATTAAATTGATTAGCAACCATTTCAGGGTGCTGTACTGTCTTACCACTTACTTCTAAGGATATTATAGTCATCGTATTTCTTCTGGTCTGATACATCCTTAATAATTCTCTATGTTTTTAGTGTTATTGTTATAATAAGTTCAGAATTGTTTTTAAAGTACGTATATTACTTTGTAATTTATTTCGATAATCTCTTACCTGATTCCTTCTTTCCTCGTCATGGGGAAATTTCTTCAATGTCTTTAATAGGTTATTTCTAATTTTTATACGTTTACATGAATCTAAAACTATCCAAGGTTTCATTCTAACCATACTTGACTTTTTGTTCTTTATGACATTTCTAGAATTCAGCAATATAGAATTTAATATTTCGTAAATCACGAAAAGCATTCCAGGCATTCTTTTGTTTGTAAACATTGTTCCAGTCCGCTAACTCTAGACGACCAATCAGCTGTTCATTATTGATTCTGTAATAATCCTGCGCAACCTTGTCCGAGACAGATGGCTCAATATAAGCATCTACTCTTTTCTCCCCGATGTGTGAACACTCAAATCATATTCCACTAAACAAGAGAGATAGCACTGCAAGTATGGATTGGGCATAGCGACAATCAAGATAACTATCACTAACTCACGAAGTCCTCGTGAATCTTTGCCCCGCGCGAACTTTTACCCCACACAACCCTTTTCTAATATAAAACCAATGGAGTACATTGTGTAGGATTTTGAGTTTTATAGTGAATAACGAGAGGGATTTATTGGAAAGTTCAAGAGACAAGGTGTGATGGGAACGTGGAATATTTAAAATTAGTAATGACAGAAGTTTAAAATTTTCAAAACCTATGAGAATACAATTTATTAAATTAAAGACGGGATGAAATTAGGTTAGAACAGAAAATGAATAGGAATTCGCTATTTAATATTTTGATTAATTCATGTTCTATCTTATGATAGGGTCATGACTGTGAAACCAAAACATAAATAAATATAAATAATTATTTTTACAATACAAAACGAAAAGGTTTTCTTAATGACTGATGTTTATGACAATAATATTCTTCCTTTTCTAAGTTTTATAGATTAATACTAAATACGAACGGAATTTTAAAGTACAATTTTTTGTAGATGCTCAAGAACAGGAAGGAAAGAGCATTTAAATATAATCTGTGACAACATATTTCATAATTGTGTGGACCTGAAGAGAAAGATGTTAGCGTTATCATCAATTTCGTCGGATTCAATGATGGTAGTTTTAAGAAGTAGAATATTTTGTTACTAATCCATGCGATGTGAAAAGTTACTGGTAGTCTCAACGTTAAAGTTTTAGCTTGCATTATTCCAAAGGTGGCGTCAGGAAACCCAGAAAAATTAGTGTTTGCGGTATTGGTATTCATGTTCTCTTAAACTTAAAACAATCTTAATAGAGTTTTTTCTCTCGTAGCCCGTCGTGCCTGTTGGAAAAGGGAGTTCAAATGCGACAATGGCGAGTGCATCCGACCGGGTTTTGTTTGTGACGGAATCAGTGATTGTCATGATGGCAGCGATGAATTGCGATGCGCAACGGGTGAGTTTAATCACAAAGTATGGAGTTATGACATCATATACCCTATGCGTGTACTACAATTAGCCTAAGAATAATTGTAAATAACAAATACTTTGTATTTATGTATTATTGCAATATGTTAAAAACAGTTTGTTATTAACGGTATACAATGGTAGTTCTTCGATTTACTTGTAAAGCAATTTTATTATATCCGAATTCTATGAACTCTTGGGTAATAACCAATGTTTTCTCCGACATAGCAATATATTTTCTTACATAACATTTTCTTTATCGCACATTTTTTCAAAATATTAAAGCTTCCAATTTCTCATTTTGTTCTAAATTTGCATTAAAAAAAGTTTAAATTTTATTACTGATTAACTGAATGTCTAACTACAAATAGCATTAGTTAAATACTTTGACTAAAAGCATGAATTATATCTTCAAAAGAGAATCTAAGAAAGAGTTTTAAAAACTCTATAAGTGAACGAAGACGTTTCCCGGGATATTTCTAACTTGTTAGAACAATCTTATTTTACTCAGGAAAAAATAAAATCTATTATGTAAGAAAAAAAAATTTATAACTGTTTTTAAGTACATTATTATAACTTTAAAAATTCATTATAATTCAAATGTAATACAAAACTTGATCCTATACATCATTTTGACTTTCACCTACGACAGCAAGAATAAAAAATCCTTGGTTGAAACCACCATTGACGCAAGCAACGTAATGTCCGTGAGAGAAACAAGTCAGTTTAAACGTCACCAAGTGGCCTAGCACACCACTTCACTCTTAGGAGAGTTAGACGAATTGAACACTCATTTGCTGAACTTGTGTTTATGCGAAATCATGTCAGTTTATCTGAAAGACCCCGAAATCTATGGATTAAACCCATAATTTTCGATTAAACATTTTTACGAGTCCCTCCCATCGTACAGCGGTATGGGGTTTATAGGGCTGCTCCCCATTACCCCAATGCTGGCCCAACTCTGACATACCATCGGAAGTGTGTCTATTCATTTCAATATCACAGGCAGAACAAACCCACTCGCTGGGAGCCGCGCAGGTCAAATTTTCGCTTCCGAGACAAGACAACGGTGGTTAGCGTGCCTGCAGCATGTCATTGAAATGCTTGTAAAATGGAAACTATTCGTCAAAGAATAAAGAATTCATTAAATTAGATGATGATTCAGTTTTTCTTCTTTAATTACTGTCTTAAATTGAAGCATTTAACTACTTCTATTGTATTTTTAATATATTTTTCGATAATTACAGGTATGCTGTTGAGGACATTTTTGAAGGACTCTTTGCGGCGAACAATTGCCAGTCACAGTTGTCATCTATCTCTGGTCATTTAGGCAGCGTAAGCGAATATAGCACATTTTCCCCTCGATTTTTCG
Organism: Laupala kohalensis; assembly: GCA_002313205.1. NCBI lineage: Eukaryota > Metazoa > Arthropoda > Insecta > Orthoptera > Trigonidiidae > Laupala > Laupala kohalensis. The sequence goes on from NNCF01127382.1 coordinate 404,632, forward strand.
TCAAAAACCATCTTCTATCTTTCATTCACACACTTTTATAATTTTTTTTGTGGAGTTTTACGACTCGTCGACATCGAGGTCATTAGAGCCCTAAAATTCAGTACAGGTAGGGAAAATGCGGTTACGCACTAGAGAGAGCCGACATGACTCTCCCCGCGTGTGGGATTCACCGAATGACTCAACCATACTCACTAAAAACCCACCTGAATTACAATATATCAAAACATATCTCAAAACATACATTAAAACATTGAGGATAAAAAGTGAGGGGGGGGGACAAAAATGAGGAAAATGAAAGATACCCTAGCCCTAATAGCGTCGGGATCGAAAAGAACAAGAGGTTACCAAGGAAGGTCAGGAAAGAGAAAGGAAGGACCCTAGCACAAATGGAAGTAATTCAGCTCGGGGCCCCGTGTTTTTTATAATAAAAGTTAGCCCATGTTCATTGTGAACGCCTGAACTATCTCCTCGCCAAATTTCATTACAATCGGTTTAGCCGTGATCAGATAGCAAACAGACACACTTTCACATTTAGCATTTATACATTAGTACGGATTCATCACACATCTCACTACCATTTGCTTCATGTTTCATTTTCATTATTTTGAATCTTATTAATTTTTATAAACATTGTTATGAATAACGTTCCCTCTAATGGTATTGATATACATGATTTCCTCCGTTCCCAAAATGGTGTCACCACAGGTCTATAAAATTTGTCAATTTTTTAATGACATGAAATACAAAATAACAGTTTAATTTAAGATTTGTGAAAGAAAAAGAATGGTAATATGTCACGGAAAAATCATAGTTACAAGTATATCCATGTTTCTTCTTCCAGAATTCTTCGCCAATTGTTCAGATGGAACCCGTGTGCACAAGCAGTACTGGTGTGATGATTGGCCAGAATGTAAGGACAATCATGCGGATGAATTGAATTGTAGTAAGTCATGCATCTGTCATCTATTCGTAATATTATTTATATTTACTTCACATGATCTGATAAAAAAAATTATATACCAACAGGAAAAAATTAAGAGACAAAAATTAGGGCCTAATTATAAGAACATACTTTATTTTAGCTAATGACTTGTAATTGTATATAAAGTTAACAAGACCCTTTATTTTATTTATAGTAAGTTAGTTTATTGTCCTCCACGTGGTCATACGCAGTTTGCATTGCTTTTTTTGACAAATATAAATATTACCCAAATTAATCTGTAACACAGGAAGGAGGATACTGATGTATCATTCTGGTTAATTAGTTTCAGGAGGTTCTTTTATAAACTGGCCACAGTCTGTTTCTTTAAGACAAATACTCTTTAATACACTCATAAATATTACATAAACAGAAATACTAAATAGTTTACAATATCTGAAGTTTTGCCCCTCCCAGAAGTTTTTTTACAAAATTCCCCAAATTACACAGAATTGAATGAATGGAAATAATATAACAATTTGCAGCGCATGATGAATTTACAATTCCAGATTACCGAGTTTTCGCCATCTCTAAATAAATATATAGTTTCAAAAGTGTAACTCAAACCCCTTTGGATGTTGACCACAGTACATGCTTAGCGTGGTCTTGAATTAACCCCGTCGATACTGGATTCATTGATGTTTGATGGCTTCCAACAGATGACTCCGCGAGGTCATCTCTCGTCGGCAAGCCGGGTTGAACATATCACCTGATGTGCTGTAACTGGAACCACTCTCTAATACAATACACTTGTTAGTCTCACAGTCTTTAGTCACACCGATGAGTGTTGCTAGTTGGGCAGTAATAACTGCCTCCAATAAATAATTCGCCTTCAAACAAGGTCTTATGAATGTTGCAGCAATAACTGCCTCCGAATATAAGGTGCACAGAACCACCTTCCAATAATTACTTTGCTATAAAAGCAATATAATGTTGACTCCGTAATTAATACGGTCGTTGACAACACCCAGTGCCACGACATCGAAGCTACCAGCGGCAGTGCTTCCGCAGCAAGCTAAGAGTAATTCCGACGAGCGGAGTACGAGCTTTTATACACTCGTAGAAGGTTCTGGAAGCGAGTGGGGATGCTCCAGTTTAGTTGGGGATGATTCCATGGAGTATGCATAGTACGCTTGTGCTGCCACCTAGTAGGCAAATATAACCCACCATGTTCACTACAAAAACACAGTAGCGCTCTGGCGAACACGTAGCGTCCTTACGAACCGAATTGGTTAGTAACATAATCAAAGAAATGCTCATTACAGTAGACTATTTGAATTGTTAGTTTTCTTGTGTAGAGTAGACATACCAACTTCACAAATTTACAACCATTAAAGTGAAAATAAATATGGTTAAATATTTAGAGAGGTTTAAGCTAATCTCTTTGATTTGAGAATTCACGACGCAAAATTCTTCCTGACCTTTCATGTACGAAATAACGTGTGAAATCGATGGAATACAAGCTGATGTTTTTTTGTATTTTTTTGCACTTATACCAACTGTTGAAGTGAATTAAGTTTATAAGTGGGTGTAAATGTTTCTTTTGATGCATTTCTAATATCAAGAGTTTTTGAACCTTAATTTGAATAAACTTTTAAAATGTTCCTTGATGTTCATTCAAAACACCTTTTAAAACAATTTTATAACGTTCATGCACTAAAAGCGCTGTATAAAATTGAATATATAAAGTTTCGTTTCATCTCACTGTTACTGATTACAAACTGGCAGCAATAGACATTAAAGACAAACTCCTAACTTTGAAAAAATATAGAAATGTTCGAATACTCTTCAGTTCACTATTATAATTCTAACACACAATGTAAAAGAGCGCAAGAAAATCATTTTGACTGAAATGTGTTCTTGAAACTTCGTATCAGAGGACATCAACAATCATGCTTTTAAAGATGAATTGAGAAATGGAGAAGACAGACCATTTCGATTGGCTTTACAAATTACGATTGATTGTATATGAAAAATTATTTTGCAATCAAGTAATTGGAAAGACATCACAGCAACGATTCATAGCCCTGTTCAGAGGTAATCTAGTAATTCCAAAGTAATCTAGAACCCCTAAATTAACTAAAGCAAATAAAATTGGGTGCAGAAATTACTAAAAGGTTCAAGTATTGGGTTCAGATTCTGTTATTAAAACTCAAATGTAAAAGTTTCATTAGAATTAAATATTAAAATTGAAAAATGATTGAACCTTACGCAATATACACATGTGATTGAAAAAGATCAAAATTTTAAGGCGGAAAATTTATTTCACATCTTACGTCCTCCTCTCTTTTACAGGTTCATGTACTGAGGACGATGAGTTCCAATGTCCCAATGGGCGATGCATCGCACGAGCACATGTATGCGATGCACAATGTGACTGTGCAGATCCTCCTCCTGGTTCACCGTGTGCCGATGAAGTGGACTGCGATGCTTACTACTCTAACAGTAACGGTGAGAGAAAATCAGACTTACTACACAAGTACACCATTCTATGACTGTACCTTTGTCCTTTCTTATCTAATACTGACGTTATGAGAGAATCGTGAAACTATTTTGAGAGATTAGTGGTACATAAAATAACTATCAAGACCTAATGTCTCATGAATTCTTTATGATGTTTAAGACTTCACGATTCAAACCAGATCCACAAAATAAGTTATTTTAATATTTAATCTTCAGGCAAGTATTATCGAGCTACTTTGTGAGAAGTTTTAATTCATGTGATGAATTAATGTTTAGGGATCGTAGTGTGTACAAGAGGCCGCACGCTACCCTGCGCTTTACCTGAGGGTCGAAGCGGAGCATCTTCCCGATGTATTCAACCAAAATACCAGCATTGCTTTGCTCCAATAGACGCCTCTGCACAACCATGCCGTGAGTTGCCACTGCCATGATTTTTTTTTTCGTTTTATCAATCTTTCATTCCATTTTATACACTTTTCTTTCACTATCCACAAACATGCCAAGTATGAGGTATTGCATCTTACTTAGAATGAGAGCCAGTTTTAGAGTAGCCAACCTGTAGGGGCGCCGCATTTCCGAATTGCCAAACATCTTTTGTATCGTAGTTTCAAACTGCAACTACGAAGTCCCGGGTTCTAGTCCCGGTACGTTGTCATTTTAACCTTGCTGTAGATTATGATACTTTAACTTATAAATGTTAAAAATTTTAAATGATATGTTATATGACATAATATTAATTTATATGATACACAAGAGTTTCATTTCTTCACTCATGAGCAAAAAATTACATAAAATTGAGATGTTAATGGAAAAATTATATTACAAGATATTGAATGAACAAAGTTCAAACAAACGAACAATGTTAACAAGTTAAAAGAGGGAGGAGGTTCTGTGACCACTAAGGTTTGCATTGCTTATGATGAAAACCCAAAAATCAATTGATGGTAGATTTCATACAAAATTCTTGATGTTTATTCCTTCAAATCAATAGAACAAATTCATCCTGTAAAATTTTGATGCAAGACTTCTCCCATTGCAAGCACAAGCAAATGATTTTATTTTGTGGCTACATTAAATTACTTATAGGTCTCCACTATGAAAATAAAAATTTTGTTTCAAAACAATAAAAATGAGTGTAAATTTTCCATTTATTTTACGTAGATCACATTCTTTATACATATATCTAACTCCAAGAGTGGTAAATTTAATTTAAAATGCATAAGGGAAGATAAATATATCTGATAACTGCATTCAGCATTCTGGCCTGGTGATTTATAGTCATGAATTATTACAGAGATCTGCATTTCTTTCAAAAGGACTTGTAGCCAGGGACTAGGCATGGGGATGGTTTGTCCCAGGCCTCATACTCAAGGAAACCTCCAAATGGGTCTTAAAAACTTTTATTGGAACAATAAAATCATTAATATCTGAGCTTCTTATTAAATAAAATGCCAGTTTCAAACTCAGCAAGCAAACGCTTGCATATGAGGCTTGAATAGGCCTTCAAAAGACGACCAAAGTCGTAGATAATATATAATAAAATAACACATAATCAGAAGGAGAAAGTAATGTTTTTGACCCACCATGTTCGTTGTTGCACCCATTTTGCATAAATGCTAAGTTACATATTAATTGAAAATGTTTTTAAGAAATTGACAATAGTTCATAAATATGTTTTCAGCAAATCATGAAGTGTCTGATGAATTTATGCAATGCGAGAACAGTATAGCTCTTGCTCGTTGTAACTTCAAGTGGGACTGCATAATTCAAGAATATGAGACAAATAGAGGTAAATTAAACACTATGTGCTACAAAACGTCTTTGGAAACTCGTTTGTTTTAGTTTATCTCCGTATTATTAAAAATTTAAGTTTGGAATATTTGAAAAAAAAAAAAAGAAAGAAAATCATAGCTAGTACTCTGAATATATTGCCAATAACCAATAAAATAAATTTTGATAAATTTATTGTCAAAAAAACAGTACAAACTGTGTATGACCATGTGGAGGACAATAAACTAATTGTCTCTGAAAACTTGTATAATGGAAATTATTTTTTGTAAACTTTTTCTTCAAATTTTTATTTGTTGAAAAATTGTGTTTTCCTTCCTTTATATAAAAATGGAGAAAGAAGGAAATTGTGTAATTTTATTTGGAATACCTTTAATATCAACACTCCAAATTCTTATTTAGTTATCAATTTATCTTCAGATCATACTAAATTTTCCAGAATAATATACAGTAAACACAAATTAATATTTTGTTGGTTTAACATCTCTTTTTTAGAGAATGAATGCAGTAATAACCAATTTCATTGCCATAGTGGACAATGTATAAATTCATCAAGTGAATCAGCCATATGTGATTTACATTATGACTGTTTAGACAAGAGTGATGAATTAGACTGTGGTGAGTTTTTAAAAACCTTTTTTATAGCATGAAACAGAACAGCTGCCTCCAAACAAGATGAATTTTTGGGAATGAGTTTAAGGTTATTTTATTAATATCTTTCTGCATAACATTTAAAAATTAATGAAACAATGACAATTTTTGGAAACCTGATTTCATTAATGAAATAAAATTATTTGGTTTTGTCACATAGATTCTATCTTGATCATGTTCTATCTCCAATTCCTATCTTATCCAGCAAAAATTTTCTTTTCTGATTGATTAATACATATTTTCAAAGAATGATTTTCTAATAAGATTAATTTTATTTAGAATCATTCATGTGTCCTTCTGGAACAAAGAAATGTTTTAATACATCACAGTGTCTGAAAGAAGAACTCTGGTGTGATTTCTGGGTAGACTGTCCCGATGGATCTGATGAAGCATATTGTGGTAAGCATTCTTCAACATGAAAAATTCAATTTTTAATTCAATTCCAGAAAGTAGGATATGTGTTTTAAATACAAAATGGTTGTACTGTATTAAATGTAGTGAAACCCTTACATAAAAAACCCCTTTATCAACATTACACCCTTTTAGTGTAGAATACTAGATGAGTTATAAACGAACCAACTATGTTTTTATTTCCCAGACATAAGATCCAGTTTATAAGAATTTATAATAATTTCAAATTTTGATCGGGGGAAGGAGGTAATCTCAAAGCACAATACTTTTTTTCCTCAAGTTTGTAATTCTTTGGTATTATTCCAAAACGTAAAGCAAACTAATAATAAAATGCATTGCTGAGCTGTCAGCAATGGGGTTGCCGATCAACTATTCTCCGGGTCTGGAATACTATTGGGACATGACCTTCAGTGATCATGCACTATTTTATTTACAATTAACATGGTGGAATACTTTTTTCTATAAATAATTTTTCTGAAATGCGCCTTTGCTTGAGGGAGTCGATGGCCATTTTGAACGTATATCTTGTTTGAGCAACACACTTTATTTTCTGTTATTTTTTTGGTTTTTGAAAGAAATGTGGAAATTAAGATAAATTTATTTGATAATTATATTTTAAGACTCAAGTTAATATAAAAATAAAAAATGTGAAAAATAAAAGGGTGCTGAAAATTTTCTCAGTTGAGAATAAATTAAATATAATCAGAGGAGCTAAGAAGTATGAAGATATCATTGTGATGTGTGGAGCAAAACTCGCACATACAGTTTTCAAGCCAGGCAAATTAATGGAGAAGGAAGCTTTCATTTGTTATCCCAAATCCAACTAAATGTCTACATTTAAGATGGGTAACACAGCTTAAGGAAACTCATCTAATGATGATGATACAGCTCTGGTATGTTTTAATGTGAATGAAATATATACAGGATTCTTTTTAATTATCCTAATTCAATAGTAATTTACTCAGTTAATTTTAACTTGTTAAACATTCATTTTCCACATATGAGTTTCTGATAATAAGAGACAAATCTCTTATAAAGGGGTTTCCCTGTAATTATATTTTCTGACAAATTTTATTTTTGATTTTAAAAGATTAATAGAATACAATCAAGTTATTGTGTTTAACATATGAATTACTGATATTAAAATATATTAGTCTAGGTCCACTAAAATTTCATGTTAAGAAGCAAAATCAGAAATAAATTTGTCAAGGGAAGGATAATAAATGTTTAGTATGAATTTGAACTCCTATAGTATCAAATATATGCATTTTTAATATTGGTATACCAGCCCTATTTTCTGTGGCTTGCATTTTTCAATGAATTGGTAAAATGGGAAGAACAATAATATGAAAATGTATAAAAAAAGAATAAAAATATTATATTATGAATGTTTTTATGTGTTATAATATGAGTACATGCAATTTTTTTTTTCAGTGGCTTTTCAAGAGTAACACTCTAATTTAATTTGGTTAAGAACTATTATATTTTAGCATGTTGGGTTTCTTTCTTTGTTACAGCACAAAAGGTAGCATGTTCTGAGGATGAATTCACATGCTCTAATGGTCAATGTGTTCCCGGGTATATGCAATGTTACAAATCTGGATTGCTTCGAGAAGGGTGTGCTGATGAATCTCATCTCAGAAACTGCAGTGAGCACATTTCTTCTATGTGGTAAAATGCAAAATACACTTAACATAAAATATATCCTTAAATCTAACAATAATATTAATTTAATAATGTATTGTAAAAAAAAAGCAACAAACTTCATATGACCACAAAGAGGACAATAAACTAATTTTCTCTTTGAAAGCAGGAAAGATGCCACTGCATCAATTCCAATTAAAGGACTCAAAAGGCAGTGGCAGATTTATATTCCGAAAATATCGCAATAAAGTCATTCAAAACTCGAGACTAATATTTACAATAGCATTATAAAGATTACCATAATTGTTAATTATACTTACAACAGTACCATTAATCTATAACCCTGCAAAACAGTTAATATATACTGATATCATATATTGACAACATTGGCAAGGGAGTAGTGTCTTCATTCCCAATTAAATGCTGTCGGTTAGCTTGGGCAATCTCCCACTCAAATGGCCTGGGTGAATTTTTATGCCGAGTTTAATTTTCCCTGCTACAGACCAACTGGACTGGTAAATTAAGTTTCCCAAAAATCCAACATCTCACCTTCCCATTCCTTTATCCAATACATGGTCTCCTGTAGTGCAGGTCTCTTATTATAGTAGAAGAGCAGTTCATTTGACCATCACAGTAGTTCATAAAATAAAATAAATACACACAGACATACATTTTGTGTTTATAAAGAGGACTGCTTACCTGTTTTATTTCAATACAAATAAAAAAACTCTTTTTTCACTCATTTTATTTTTTATCAACTAAATTTTGATTTATGAGAAAAAAAATTGGTTAAATATGATTTAAATTAATTTTGAATTAATTTTAAACACTATTCTTTTGAATTTTTTGTCCCCCTGTGTATTCTCTGGGTTTAATAGGTATTATTTTTATTTCTTAGAACTATGGACCTGTGATTCAGAAACATTCAAATGCAGAAATGGGCCATGCTTGAACAGAAGTCTGGTATGCAATTTATATCCAGATTGTCCTGATACATGGACAGATGAAGATGGCTGTGGTAAGTTTTAAATTCAAATCCTCAAGCCTTTTCTATTAGGATTCTCTATCAGGTTCATCAAGAATTTTCCTATCAATATTAAATTTCATATTTATGTCCTGGAACTCTGAAATTGCTTTTATTATCATGCTTCCATTATAAAGAGGAAATAAAATGATTCTGTTTACATATAAGGATTTCTGAGTTTTACTATATTGTTTTAAGTGTTCCAGTGTGCTGATGTACCTTGCCAGTGTCAAGATCGTAAAGCTAATTGTTCTGGCCTTGGCCTACATACTATTCCTAAAATTGAAGATGCCATCAACCGCATGTAAGAAACCATATTATCTTTTCCTTTAAAAGTAATAGCATTTTTCTTATTTACCATATTCAATTACAAACTATTTTTTAAATACAGTTATTTGTATTCAATTTTTAAAAATTGTTTTCAGGTTTTTAGGTGATAACTTTCTGAGCATTCTCCATGAAAGTAATTTTACCTACTTGGATCGCATCGTGTACTTGTACGTATATGGTTTTAAAATTTTTCTTGATAATAAAATTTTAATTCTCATTAATATACACAATTTACAAAATATTTGTTTTTCATATACATATCTGCATTATTTACAGGCAATCTTTCCTCTTCAAATCAATTAAATTTAATTTTGAATTTATTTTTTAATCTAAATATTTTTTAGAAATATGAATACAAGGAAGTGGGATATTAAATTTGCCGAATATTTTGGGAGAAACGTATTTTATCATGAGTATATGCAAATGAAGTCATTAATTGAAAATTAATGATTAAACCAATGTCAACATACTTCATTCATTAAACCAATGTTAACATACTTCAATGAAACAATAACAAAAATACACTTGAATTGAAGAATGTTATTTTAATTGCTTTGTTCTTCAATTTTTTATTTTATTTATTTAATCACTTGTTCCTATTTTACTATTTCCTACTTTTTCTCATAGTATACACCATGTAGATTCTGGGCGATTGCCCAGAGATTGATGAAAGATAGCTACAACCATGCATCTCTCTGTGTTCACAAAGAGATGTCCACCTAGCAATGTCTTGCCTAATTGGAGCATGAGTTAACAAGAACCTGGCATTGCTAGATGGTTTAAACTCACTCAAGACTATAACACAAAAATAAATGAGAAAATATGCAAAACTTTTTTTCTGAGCAGTACTTTTTATTATCTAGGTTCAATCAACTCCTTTGTAGTGATCATTTTTAAGCATAAGATTACTATACGTCTTTATTTTATAGCATTTCCGCTCATCTAAATTACATTATGTTCAGTTTAATGTTTGGAGTAGGAGAGCTTCCTCAACCCACTTGACAAAATCCTGTGTGCACTGCTGCTCTTAATAATATACAATTGTTTGTAGTACCTTTTTATTATTGTTTTTGGACAAGAACTCTTTTTGGTGTAATATTTAACATTATTTATTTAATTTTTTTACTCAATACAGTACCGATTAACCCCTTTCACCCTTGCCACACAAACTCCTACATATCCTTAATTTGTTCTCAAAACATAATGTCCCGTGATTGCCACCACAAACATTGCAGTCAAGTCTGGTTAGTTTGTTTGCTAATCATTTTCAATATTAATAACAATATTTACTATTCTTTGTTAACTTTACATTTGTGTTGTTTCCCTTTTCTACCTGGATTTTATTGTTTCTGTTACATTATTTTTGTATCCTGCCTGATAATGTAAAATCTTTCAACTACAGAGCTTAAAACTGAAAAATAATAATATTGGAAAGGGTAAAGAATATAATTATTATAATTTTACTACCTCCATTAACACTTTACAAGATAGAATAAAAACCCAGTCATATTACTAAGAAATAATATCTCTTGATAATTATATCATATTCACTTCAGAAAATCATCATCTTCATAGTTTTTTCCATTTGACATTGTATTCCAATGACTTTAATTTTTTTTAGAGACCTCAAAAACAATAGTATTACATGGCTGCCACCTAAAGTTTTCCACAAATTATGGCGACTCTCAACATTAGATTTGAGAGATAATGATATTCACACATTAGGGAACAATACATTTTATGGACTCTCATCACTAACTGGGCTGTAAGTAAAATCTTCAATAACTTGCCCTTTAATTTTGCTAAGAACAGAAAGTTTTTAAATCTTTTATATCATTTATGAAAGTTTTGAGATCTTTGATGTATTATGGGGAGATGTAAATAAATTTGATATTTTCACTGATATATAACTGATCAACATTGTCACGAAATTTTTGATATTGTAAACTAAAAATTTATCAACTTGTCTGTGCTGCAATCTGACTGTTGCAAGTGCTATGCTCTCTTCTGCACTATCCTTCCTTTTTAATTGTAAAAAATCAGCAATAGTTGGTGAAAAAAATGTCTCCAAGAGGTTTTAAAACTACTCTATATAAATTCTGTTCATGTCTGCTGTCTTCCCACATCCTAGAAATTTCAATATGACAGAAAGCGCTAAAATGTTTTTTTTTTCTTTCGTGTTCTGCATAGTGGAACTTTGGTGACCATTGGATTAGGTTAGATTATTGTATGGGTGGGCCTAGCTAGAGGAGCCCCGTACGTAGGTCTAAAAGACCCTTTGTACCCCTTAATACAGTTAGGTTTATTCTAACCCCAGGGCCTCGTTTAAGGACACCCAAGATTGAATTTTAGCCTTCCTGATATCCTCTAGGTTCGGAAAATATGAACCTAGGTAACGGTATCTGGTTTGGGCAGGAGATTCGCTCAAACAGTACATGCGTGGAGGTCTCCTCTTCCACGACGCATCTCCTTCACAATGGATCCCTATAATGTGTAAATGCCTCCGTAGAGTATTATGGCCTGTTAGTAGACCTACTACTTTCCTTATACGACTCCTACCTAAGTTTAGTAGGACCTTCTTGTATTCTTGGCTTGGTCCAGCGATTAACTCGCTGGCTTGCCTAGCTATATTCTGTGACTTCCAGAAGGTGAGGTGTCGCTGGTGTGTCCAATTGACAACCTTCAGTCTCACCTTTCGTGGAGATATTCTAGAGAAGGGTTCCGGGCCAACAAAGTGGCCTTTAGATCCCAACTGCCAGTTCGTCTGTCTTCTCATTCCCCTGATTACCATATGCCCAGGAACCCACCAGAGTAACTGGGTTTACTTCAGAGTATATCTTGCATCCGTTAGCATTGCCATACATGTTTGGATGTTTTTCTATAGGCACATAATGCCCTTAGTGCTTCCTGGCTGTCGCTGAATATATTAATGCGGCCACTAAGTCCAGACATTTTGTATGTAATTAACTCAGACCAGTATAGCAAATAATTCTGCCTGTAGGTGTGGTGTATCCCCCTAAAGAGAGGTGGAACCTTGTATTAGGCCCCCCGATCCCGGCACCAGTTCCCGTTCCCATCCGTAAACCAAACGTGGCCCCCAGCCTGGAGACTAGTCCCGACGCCCGAGACCCAATTCTCTCTCGTAGGGATCACCACGGAAAATTTGTAATATAAATTATATCCGGGTCCCATCAGGTCCCCAATCATTCCTGCCAAGAGTCTTGATACCGGGAGTCTTGTCAGGATTGATCTTTGTCCTTTAAGTAGATTCTTAAAGGACCACCCACCGAGTGACCACAGGCGGTTTGCGCCCATTCTTGCCAGCTCCTTAATATATAATTGGAGCGGAGTTAGGCATAGAAGTGCCTCATATAGGGATCCAATGTGAAGAAGGGCACTGAACGGAGTAGAGGCCCAGCGCCCCGGTTATTCCTAAACAAGCTAGTCTTAGTATGCTGTTTAACCTGGTAATTGCCGTCCCCACCCCAGAGCCAGGCCACCAGACCAGTGACGCGAAAGTGCTTGTAGGCCTTATGACAGCAACATAGAGCCAATGGACCACTTTTGGTCCTAGTCCCCATGTCCTCCCAATAGCTCTACGACAGGCTCACAAGATTTTGCGTACCTTCTCCATCGTATAATTAATGTGTTTTGTCCAACTTAGCCTGGCATCCAAGACCCCGAGATACCTAACCGAAGTTGATCTGACTGACCTTTTCCCAAATAAGAAGAGCTCCGACAGACCATCGAGCCTCCGTCTCCTCGTGAAAACTAGTAGTCCCGTCTTGTCAGGATTGACTGAGGCATGTTTACTGACACCATTTCTCCACCCTACGTAAGGAGCCCTGCATGAGATCCGTAACCGTACTAGGAAAATTGCCCGCGACCACCAAGCTATCATCAGCATAGCCCAAGGCATAGGTTCCCCCAACATTGGGTCTGGTAAGTAGATCGTCCATCACCAGACACCACAGCGTTGGTGTCAATACTCCACTTTGTGGACGCCCCCAGTCTATTATAACCATCAACATAACTGTTGAGGGATAGAAGAACTTATCGGCCCTGCGAGGAGGTCGTGATCCATTTTGATTGTATAGGATGTTTTCAACCGTATATGCTATGCTCAATAAAGCTTATCCTTTTTTCACTAGGATAAGCTTTATTGAACTTCGCATGATACGGTTGAAATCCCCCTCTATATCCAGGAAAACAATCATAGCAAGCTGTAGCTGGTCAAGGGTACTATCCACCCTGTTCATCAGTCTCCAAGTTTTCGAAAGAAAGGAAGCCAGACTGCAAGGACGATATTCCATAGGCCTGATATAACATGGTTTACCAAGCTTAGGTACAAAGATCACTTTCGCGTGTCGCCACAGGGAATGTACATATCCCATGGTTAAGAATACTCTGTAAATCCTAACAAGTGGTGTGATGTACTCCTCACCCTTCTACAGATGTACTCACCCTTCTGCAGAAGTGCAGGGAAAAACCCATCCACTCCTGGACTTTTGAAAGGTGCAAAATATATTACCCATTTCACTCTATTATAAGTAACGATCTCCGCCACCTCATTCCATCCTCCTCTATCGGACCAGCGGGATCCCACTGATTCCTCATCAATATTTGTGGTTGTTGCTGCAGGAAAGTGAGTATGCTGCAACAGTCTCAGAGTTTCCCTCTCAGTTGGTGTAAATTCTCCAGAGGGAGCCCTCAAGGTACCGACTCTGGCCTTACTGTCCTTCGTAAGTATTCATGAAGTCTAGCTGCTTCATGCAGGTTCTGAATATCATCGCTGAACTGCCTCCGGACATCCCGGAAGCTTTCCTGACTTCCACCTTGTATTTCCTCTGGGACCCCTGTAAGGCCTCTCTACTTACCTGGTCCCTTAGGGTCCTGGGTCTACTCCACACCCTACACGTCGTCCTCCTAAGGAATTCCATGTAGCCATTCCATCTAAAGTTACCTGTTGACTTTTTCCTCTCCACGACTGGGCAGTTCATTTCTTAACAAGTAACTAGACTCTGAGTCACATAAGTACTTTTTTGTGGGGCTTTAGGGCTCGTCAACATCGAGGTCATTACAGCCCATGCAAGTAGGGAAAAATGCAGTTTCGCACCATAGAGAAGAGCCGTAGTGACTCTTCCCCGTGTGTGGGACTCGCCGAATATCTCAACCATACCCATTAAAATACCCTCCTGAATTCAACAAATATCTAAATACAAAGATGAAAGAATATAAAAGAAAACAGTATACCAATACATTATATCACAACAAAAAAGGAAAACAATTTCTAAATATATTTTCTAATTACAGAAACGAACGATGAAAAGAAAGAAGACAGGAAAGATGAAAAAGGAATGCAAAATTTTAAACCCTCCCGAGAACTTGTGGGAGGAGCCCCGATCTACTCATAAACTTCAATAGTTTATTAACATTAACCGTTTCATTTCCGAGAATTGTTGGTAAATCTGCAGCCAGACCAATTTGTCTCCGTATACACGAGTATCTTCTGCAATCAGTTAGTAGGTGACGCACTGTCAGAGAAGAGCTACACTCCTCACAAACGGGTTCATCATCAAGTAGTAAAATATTCCTATGAGTGAGAGGACAATGTCCTATGCGCAGGTGGGTTAGCAAGACCTCGTCGCGCCGGGCAGGCCTACAGGAACTGCTCCATGACTTAACAGAAGATTTGATAAGTCGGAGCTTATTCCTTTCAACAGCTAACAACTCATTGTTCCAGTCACTCAGAATCCTCAACTTGATGGAATTTATGAGATCTCGTTTTGGAACCGTGGAGAAATCCACGCGAGTCTTAAGGCATGCCGACTTTGATGAAACGTCTGCTTCCTCATTTCGTCTGATACCCACGTGCCCGGTAATCCAGCAAAACATTATGTTCTTTCCATCACTTTGCAGTGAGAGAAGCACTTCCTGGATGTTCTGGATCAACTTATCAGCCAGATATATATTCTAGATTTCTTGAAAGGCCCGTAGGGAATCAGAACAAATCAGGGAATGTGATCCACGGGAGCACTTTGTTGATCGCAGTGCTCTCATTATGGCGTAGCACTCAGCGGTGTAAACGTTGCATAGGTCGCCTAGACCGTAGCCATAGGTCTCACGGGGAAACACCACGGAGTAGCCGACACCATCAGCTTACTTCGACCCGTCGGTATACACAGGGACATGCACCCGGTGTTTGTTGAGGATTAGGTGAAAGTATGCCCTCAATATCAAAGCTGGAGTGTTCTTGTCATGACGCAGAAGATCGAAAATAATGTTCGGCTTGTGCAAAGCCCAAGGAGAAGTCTTACTGAAACCTTGATTGATGTATATTCAAGGTGTGCGTATATTCAAGGTTTCCTTAAATTGTTTACAGTGATATCCAAAAGGTTGGTTGTTCTTAGTCTGTTGTTGTAGAAACGGATGGAAGAAGAGGAAGGATGAAAAATCGCGTTGTGCACCAGATTGTCGGATAAAGTTAGCACGTGGCAAAAGTGCCGAAGCATGAGGAGTTGCCGCCGTAGGTAAAGAGATGGTTCGCCAGGCTCGGCATACAAACTCGGAATGGGACTAGTGTGGTATGCTCCCGTAACTAGTCGAATTCCTGCATGGTGGACGCCAAGTAGTATCTTAAGCCCTCTCGATGTCAAAGAGTATTCCGATGAGATGTTGTCTTCGGACGAAAGCGTCTTGAATTGCTGAATCCAGGAGAAGTAAGTTGTCCAGGGTGGAATGGAACTTCCTGAAACTACACTGAGATCGACTCAGCAAGTCATGCCGTTCAAGATACCAGACGAAACGTCGGTTGATAATTCTCTCCAGAGTTTTACCAACACAACTCGTCAAGGCAATGCTTCGATAACTACTAATGTTCGTTTTGTCCTTACCTGGTTTTAATAAAGGGATAAGCGTTGCTTCCTTCCAGGAATTAGGGAATACTCCCTCGGACCATGAAAGATTAAAGATATCCAGAAGGTATTATTTCGACTCGAGACTGAGTTGTCTCAGCATTTCATAATGAATTGAATCAGGGACAGGAACAGTGTTGTGGGCTGTCGCTAGAGCTGACTCAAGTTCCCACATAGAGAAGGAAGAGTTGTAAGGTTCCTAGTTGGTGGAACGAAAGTCAAAAGATGTGCTCTCTGCTACTTCCCTTTTTCTCGCAAAATCAGGATCGCAGTTTGCTGTAGATGTTAGGTCAGCAAAGTATTCAGCCATCACTGTTGCCATATCTCTGTTGTTGGTGAGAACCCGACCCTGATAATTTAGTCCAGATATTGTGACTCGAGAATACCTTCCAGATATCTTCCGGATTGACTCCCATACTTTAGTGTACGATGTTGTTCTCTTAATGGTGCGTAGAAAGTCTTTCCAGGAGGTGGATCTGGATTCTTTGATAGTTCTGCGCGCTTTTGTTCTCGCAATCCGATATGCGGCGAGGTTTTCCGGATATGGACTAGCCTTAAATTTCCGCAATGTTCTTCCCTTGCCCGAATGGCGGACCGACATGCGTTGTTCCACCAGGGGACATGAGGTCTTCGCGGAAACATGTTTTCGGAATGAATTCATCAGCGGCGTGATGAATCACCTGGGTCAGATGGTCGACCCTCTGTTGGACACTACCAGTTTCTCTAAAGACAGACAGGGAACGGTACTGTGTCCAATTAGCCTTACTGAGAATCCATTTCTGTGGCTTGCATTCGGGAATAGTCGCACGNACAAGGACAACCAGATAGGATGATGGTCGCTACCATGCAGATCATCTTCTACCTTCCATTGAAAGATATTAGCAACTTCAGGAGAGCAAACTGATAGGTCTATAGCAGTCTATGACCCCATGCCAAATGCGAAGTGGGTCATCTCCCCGGTGTTCATTAAGCATAAATCTTCTCCCTCAAAGAGACAATTCAGCAGTCGGCCCCTGGGGCAATCGCTCGACGAGCCCCACAGNTACACTGTGGGCGTTGAAATCTCCGAGGAGGAATGGTCGAGGGAGCTGATGAATTAAATCTCTAAGGGAGGTCTCCGAAAAATCTCGTGTCAGAGGAAGATATATAGAACACACGGTCATAGATGGTACACTGAATTTTGACTGATATGGCCTGGATGTGGGTTTGTAGGAGAACAGGTAAGCAGAGGATAGTGTTTCTAACAAACGGCAACTCCTCCTCTTGCTCGATATCCCGTGGTGTCGTTATATCTGAAGCTGCTGTATCCTTCACATAAGTAACCCCCAGCTCCAGCTCTCCTTTGTTGCTATACCTATACAAAGGACCATTCTCAAGTCCCCTCCTCAAGTCCTTCCTGAACGAGACCCACTCGGTCCGTCTGGGGTTTCTGTAGGATTCAGTCTTGAACGAGCCCTTTGTGTTAAACACGACGTGTCTGTAGTCTGACAGGGAGGGTTTCCTAGAAACTCTCCAGTCCATGAAATCATCCATGATATCCAGGGTTAGGTCTGACTCCGTCACACCTACGATTGTTGAAGGTCGGGATGTCTCCTGTATTCATGATCTTTGTCAGTTGTACACAAGTATGCGATTAAATCCTCACCCCATCGATTGGTGTCTGTACACCCCTAAATACCGTGGTGAGCATTGGCGTCACAGCCCACCTCCGAGTTGTGTCCTTGTTTCTTACAAAATACCACCAGGTTTCTGAACTCCGGAGGGGAGTCAGAGTCACCAGGAAAATAAGCTGAGCAAACAACAAGATCTTTGCCCTGCTGCTGCTGCTGTTCTTCATATCTCACTCGTACAGCTACCAGGTCCCTAGTATCAGATCCTGGTATTGCCCAAGTGTTCATACCTTTGATTAGAATAAATGCACTGGGTTTGACACTTTCTTCAGCACAGTATAATGAGTGTCCCTTGTGTCTTAGTCAGATGATATGCCCCTGCCTGAGCCATGGTTCGTGTATAAGTCGACTCAAAACCCACATCTGTCTATACTTCTTACCAGTACACTAGAGACCGTAATACAGTGCTGCAAGTTTATTTGGATAAAAGAGAGCATCTCCTACCTTTCATTCCAGTCCTGTTCCTGCAAACCGCCCGGCTACGCCTGCGGTCCTCCTCCAGGTGCACCTGGGTCCACGGACAGACTGGATGGTTCCGGTGCCGGCACCATATCCACTCCAGGTTGTGCTTCTAACTCCGTTCCGGATTCCGGGCTGGGTTTCGCTCCAGCCTCTTTGCCAGGCTTACCTCCAATCTCCTCTCCGGCCTTTTGCCAGACACATTTCCAAGCTTACGTTCGGTCTGTGATCCAGGCCCAGTACAGGGTACCTCCACCCCCTTCTGCTGTGGAGCTTCCTGTTCTTTTGGGATGGTGGGTTTTACCTCCTGTTTGCTTTCCAGCAAGGTGAAGGAGGCAGTACGAGCACCACAATGAAAGATCATACCCACCACCCTAGCGACATCTCGGGAGGCCATGCTCGCCACAAGTCGGACTCCCTTCTCCACTTTCCTCTCATACTCCCTCCAGCTGGAGGTATTCATGCCATCGTTCTGGCGCATCATTCTCCCCAGAAGAACATTGCTGTCCTCTGGGAGTCTTGGCATCCAAATCATGGCTCTTTAGATCATCAAGAGTCTATCGAGGCCCTCGATTGCGAGCCTGACTCCCCCAAGGCTTAATTGGTGGCACAGAACTGGAGAGCCAAGTTTTGGTCTCCTCGTCCGCGCACACCAGGACTGCCGCTCCTTTCGACATGTAGCAGTCTTGGAAGTGGGGCTGATGGCCCCCTGTACAGGGAACCCATCGATGAGTTTTCCCATCTCCTTCTCCACCACCTCGACCTGCTCCTCGTCTAGTTGGGTCTCAGGGTAGTCCTCAGACACGATAGCCACCCTGATCCCCATCTTGGCGATTCTGGCATAATCCACCTTCTGCCTCTTCCTCTGCTTCACCTCAGGTGTCTCCCCGAGAGGAGAAGTTTCTTCCTTCTCGGACCTCCGATCCCGCGAATGGAGCCTTACTCCTGGGCCCAGAGTATCCTCTCAAGGGTCCCGAGTACCCGGGTTAGGCCTTTGGGGAGCCGCACCCCAAGCCGCTCCACCCTTTTTTTCCGCGCCAGAGCGGTTCCTCTTCTTCAGGTTGAGGTTACCCACATCAACTATATGCCACCTCGCCGTTGAAGAGGTCTCTCCATTACCCTCAGACGTTTCTCCATTACCCTCGGAGGCCCCAGAGGAGCTCTCTGGTTTATTGAAATGTATTGTTTAGTTGGCAGAATCCATAAGATTCCCACGAGAAGCTGGGGAAGTCTAATGTCCACCTAGGCAGAGCCCACATGCCTACGTAAGGCTATTATACAAGGGAGGTCGTCAGGTATCCCAGGGCTCCGTTTGCTACACACCTCCCAAGTGCCAAGGACCCCATCGGCACGATTCGTCTTACACCTTAGGGTTGGGTTAGGGATCGAAGGATGGGTTTAGAAAGAACATTCGTTGTATAATACACTTCGTCCGGAGCATCTGTTGAGACCTGTCTGGCCTGGGACACCCTGCCAGTAGGTATGCTACCGCCGGCATAGCCCTCAACTTAATTGATCCACGCAAACCCTCTCCACCTGCACGAACAGTGATACTTTAAGATGGTATTCCCTGGGACGGTTTGGTAACCATTTCCTGGAAAATATATTTATTAATATTTAGTGCCTTTTTTCTTATAAAACACTTTTACTATTATAATCAATTTTGGTATGTATGTACAAATATGCATGATTCCATTATTGAAACAATATTTTTCTTGCAAAGTATTGCTCATTTTTTATAGAACAAGTGATAATTTTAAACTTCAAATTTTGAGTACAAGATTCATCCATAAATAAAATAGTAATGATGTTTTTAAAATAAATAATTCTACTTTAGTAAGATTCTTATTGAGCTATACGTATTTGTTTTAGTTAGAACTCATTTTTTTAGACTTATGAGATTGTAGATATTTCAACAAAAAAAGATTGTCAAAATGTATCAAGTATTTGCATCATAATTCTCAAAGTAATTAAATTTTTGTTGTTGAAAACATTGGTACCCATATTACAACTCTCATTTAGGAAATGAAAGAATTCAAGGGAAAAAAGTTGTCATTAATGCAAATTTATTTACATCCTCTCTTAAAACTAAGAGAACAAAATGAAGCACTCTTGTATACCTTGACAGAAAAAATTTGTTTTTCTTGTTTTTATTTTATAAATGAACCATTAGCCAAATGAAGTACAAGCATAAGCAGTTTATTCCCAAGAAAAATTTGTTTTTAAATATTTAATAAAAGTAATATTATTTAAACAACTTGTCATCTATATACTATTTAATATATTTTTTAATATTCAGTGGATGTTATAAAAAGTAGCCATGGTCTTGGGTTGTATTTCAAATTTTTGCCTTTCTGCCCAAGAATGTTAAATCCACCTCTGCCTTAAGTGCTTTATCAGAATTGATGGAATGGTGTTTGCTTATGGAAAGTAAACTAGTTTACTGTCCTCCATGTGATCATATACTGTTTGTAACAGCTATTTTGATAATAAATATATTTATAAACACTTTCTACTATTCATCTTTTGTGATTTTTGAAATTCCAACTTTGTACTTTACAGACATTTGGAAGGAAACAACATCCAAGTTTTAGAAACAATGGCATTCTATGGAATGTCTTCTCTTACAACTCTGTAAGTGTTAATAACATTACTGAATATATGCAAAGAATTTTAAATCATCACAATATATAATTTCTCTTCAATTTTCTGGAATTGATAAATGTAGAAGCAAACTCACTTTATTGGTTATTTCCAGTGAACTAAGGCATCAAAAAATCACAAATATATCCAGTGGAGCATTCATTGGCCTTCGCAAACTCATGGGACTGTAAGTAAGCTAGAGGATAATATAAAACACTTCAGATATATTTATTTTCTATACTATTATAATAGATATCTTCAATAATAATTTCATTTTGTATTGATAAGGAAATGATCTGTATGACATTCTAATATTTCAGCTATATGCCAGTATATTATTACTGTTTTCAGGCATTTGTCTCACAATGAGATAATATACTTGGCAGATGGAACTTTCTCTGGTTTACCTGACCTTCAATCTCTGTGAGTTTACTTTTGATCCTTTCATTTCAAATATTTCAGTTTCTTTTCTGATTCTTCTTTAAGAGATTAATCTATGTCCCTGAAAACAATAAATGCTCGGGCAATGGTTATGCTATGCCCTGCTTGTCTTGGACAGGTTTACCCTTGTTTTAAGTTATCCGCGGCAAGGGAGCAAGCTAGTAACGATTCGTGAATGTTTTCTGAATGTGAGAAGTTTCATACAATGAGGTGATTCTCAAGCTAGGGTGTCCGCTAAGCGTTCATAAGGGTATCTGTGAAGAGTACCCAAGGTATCCGCTAAGGATATAAGAACCGTATCCTCAAAAGAAACAGCCATGTTTGCTATAAGGGAGTACCCAGAATTTTCTTTCGGGGAGGGGGTGATATAACACTGGCATATTATATGTATATGTGTGTGTGTATATATATATATATATATATATATATATATATATATATATATATATATATATATATATATATATATATATACATATACATACACACACACAGCTGTTTCTTTTGTGTGTGTTAATATATTATAAATGTATGTATTCCATATCTGTAAGATATACATATAAAAAGAACAAATTTCTTATTATTTCGGTTGGAAGTCGTAACCTCGCCCCTGGTTTGCAATATTAAATATGAGGTTGGAAGTCGTAACCTCGCGAATTTAATATAGTATAAAAATCATCATTCTGGAGTTCGATGATAAAAACGAAAATAACCTACGTTATCCACAGATGAGAATGTTAACCTAATTCTATGTTGTAGCATGGAACAAAATACTTTCGTATCGTTTATATAATTTACTAGTGAACATTACCAACGTCTGGAATTTCTCATGGAAGGTCTAATTATATTATCAGAGTTCTTCCGTGATTTCATGACCTAGTTTGGCAAGTGTGCCGAACACGAGCTACTAGGACCCGACCAAAACCACCAGACTCTGGTCGGACGACCAGACCCCGACCGACGGGCCGCACTTTGCCTAGTGCGCGTTCTTCCATTTAATCCCATGCAAGAACTGGTCGTATGCGACAAGTCGTGGTCGGGCTAGTGCG
>NNCF01127382.1:427251-478738 GCA_002313205.1 Laupala kohalensis
TTCGTCCGTTAAAGGTCATAAGTCTTTAATTATTTAATTTTCGTTTAACCTCCGCGAGTGTCGCTCATATAATTGCCAATAATATTACAGGTAAAACGGAAATAATGTTAAGAATTTTATCAAAGTTTTCAAAATTATTAACCAACATTTCATTTATCTAGTGTTAAGCATTGTACCACTACACGAAAATAATACGTAATAATTTTTACAGGTAAAACGCAAATTACAGCTGTGCATCGACAATAAGTAAATTCTACTATCACACACACACACACTAGTATACACAAAACAACTGAGGTTATTGAGCAATGAAGCAGGTTACATTTGTTTCGGTGGGAACCCACAGGGTTGCCAACACACCAACCTCTACTGTAAGACCATCTGACAGGCGTGAGTTTCAAAAGATATCAAAGGAATGGGACACAAAATGACAAAGGAGTGAGAAAACAGTTTTAAATAAATCACCTGTGTCATGCACATTGATTCTGACGATTTTATCAATTAATTTGTATCAATATGTCGTACTAGCAAAAAAAAATATTGAAAAACTCTAAACCAAATATGATAGAGCATTTTGGACATTTATTTCCCCATTTCTGTAGAGTAACCCATATACTTCTTTTTGCGTTGCGATTGAGTCGGTCAGTCCGTACACTGGACGCACACGTTGCGAACGATCCTTCACTTTTGAAACAACTTATTAAGTTCTAGTTCTATTTTTTATACACAGAAGAAATCACATCGTCTATCTGATTTTAAATAAAACCGTACAATTTCTGTTTTCTTTTAGTTTCATGTCCCCTGGTGTCTTGTTAGTATGCACGTGGTTTTTCCGCTTGCTTATTGGTGAGATTTTATCAGATTGATTCAAGCAGCCAACTGACAACTTATTTACCACGTAACAATATTAGTGCGTACTATCGGAATTGTTCGATACTTGGGCACGGGATATTCTTTTTCATGTGTCCACCTTATTTGGTGCACTTACCTTATATTTTTGAACAGTTAATCGGAATCTTTTTGTTCCACTTTCTTAAATTAATAGTCGACCATGTAAGTTCAATCTTTTAAGTTTATGAAGAAGTGAAAAATCGTCCCCTAAAATTTTTCATTGTATCGTTGACGAGCCCTAAAGCCCCACGAAAAAAAAACAAAACGTAATCGGATTTCGTGGAGTTTTTCATGAGTTACGGACTGTTGATATAAAATTTATGTATTACCTGATTAACAAAAGTGTAATATGAAATATAAAATATTAAACATTTAGTGAAATGTTATATAGTCTGTATTCCATGTATTATTTAATGTTTCAGAGATTTGAGCAATAACAACATTCAAATCATTGGAAGTAGTGTGTTCCGCAGTTTGACATCTTTGAGGAAACTGTAAGTTATCAAACGTTTTAAAGTGCATGGTTAGTAATACCCTTGAGAGAAATATAGGTCAAGATTTTCATTGTATTGTTCGTGAAAGTTTCTGCAGGATTAAGCAACCAAATTAAAAGCTTTACAACGTACACTCTCATATCAATCAGTTTAATGTTCAAAAGATTCATTACACTTGCAAATAATTGGAATTGTTTCTATATACTATAATCCTATTATATGTGGTAACATTTCATAAATAGTATTATTATATTAAGGGAACTGACATCGCTTTTCACGGAAGAATTTGGAGGCAAAAAATGTGGCGAAATATTTATATCAGTGTTCTTCAACCCGTCTGAGTGTTCGCATTGTACCTCTTGGAGACCCGCGAATGATTTCTACGAAACATGAACTCATATTTTCATACTGTTCCACTGAAAGTTAGTCAAATCTGCAAAATATTCACAATATTTTAATAATTCTCATCTTTATGGCCACATCATTAAGATTTGTGATGTAAAGAGAAACAATTTTGGGACAGCGTGTAATATTTGATCCTAATTTAATATGAACTATGATTTATTTGTATTAAAGTAATAATCGAATAAAAAATAAATATTGACCATCGGACTTTCGCGTATAAAAGTTTCTTTCGAAAAAGGATGAAGATTACTGATCGAAGTATTTCCAAAATCTGTTTTACTATAACCATTTCAATGATTTCAGGGCAACTGACGAATTTCGATTTTGTTGTTTGGCTCGACATGTCTCTGAATGTTTGCCACCTCCAGATGAGTTTTCGTCATGTGAGGACTTGATGTCCAATCTGGTTCTGCGAGTGTGTGTCTGGATTTTGGGTGTCATTGCCACTGTGGGAAACGCTTTAGTTATCATTTGGCGAATGCGATTCAAGCATACAAACCAGGTACGAGGTATATTCTAGTTAATGTTGCACCTCTTAGCTTTGCTATTCAGTTTCAATAGGGCGCTTATTTTACAAAAAAGAAACTATTTATTATATACAATGTGTGGCGAGGTTTTTTGCCTTGACGCCTTTCAAATACTCTTTAAATAGAGCCGTGTGCTGTGCATACAATGCCCTGGTATTCACTCTCATTGAAATTTTATTTTTAATTTTGTCAATCTTTGATTTGAACTTAATATGATTGTAATTTTATTTACTTGTGAATTGTAAGTGAAATACAAAAGTCAGAGAATGTAAGCTTTGTTATGTTGAAAACTACTAAATTCTATGTAGTTCATGAATATTTTCAAACTCTCCAAGCTCTTTCTAAAGTGTGCCTAACTAACGTTTTTAAACACATTAAAATTAAACTAAATGTGTATGTAAAAAATGTAAGCTAGCCTGTCACCAATTAGTTTAAACCCACTGGAAACTTTACTTTCCAATAACTTCAAAAATCATTACTAGTATTTTAACATCAAATAATTATTTTCCTGTTTTAAGATACATACAGACAATAATTCATCACGTGTTTCTTTATGATTTAAATATGTTTAAAATTATCCCAAATATTTACAATCAGTGTACAAGAGGATAAACATATTAAATTTACAAAGTATGGTGCTATTTGTAAAATCAATTTAATTGCACATCTTTATCAATCAAATTTTCTCCAACTTCAACTTGATCTAACCTTAAATTGTATTTCGTATATAACAAAAATAATAAAACATTATCTACCTCCTGTCTAAACGTACCTAGCACCAATTTTCAATGTCGAATATTCGAGCAATTCTTCAGAAACTGGGTGTTTTTCTGCACCGACAATAAAACCGGCATTTCCAATCAACATAATAAGAAATTTGAGAAATCTTGTTTACACTCGCCGTGTACGCCGATATGAGCCCTTTTGTCAGCATTTTGTCGCCCGTCCCTCCTCCTTCCCCCTCAACTAGCCTACGGAGCTGTGACCATGGGTGTAGCATCTGTGAAAACACGAAGTTAATTATATTTATTTTGAGAAAAGATTTGAATTAAATTATTTTGACTAACACTTTTGTCTTAACAAGAATTGTGGAGAGAAGAGTGCGGCACGATTTTCTTATAATTGCCTTGAACGTGAAGGAGAATGAAAATATTTTCCAAATAGGGATATTTTTGCGTTTGGGCTAAGTAAAACTCCATTTTACTACCTTTTTTGCTTTACTTGACGTAAACGCAAAAATATCCCTATAGTGCAATATAGAGGCTGAAAAATTCAATATCAATAATATTTTCGGAACCGGAATAAAAGTAATTCATTTAAAGTATTATAAATCTTTCAATTTATCTCATGAAACCTTGCATGAAAAAAAGAAATTTTTGACTAATTAGTCTAATTCAAAATGTTATTTGAATAAATTAATGAATAATTGATAGCTAAATGAAAGATTAATAAATTAACAAACAAGGAAAGAAATAATTGATTAACAAGAAAGCATGAAAACTGCAGATGAGCACAATGGATGAGTGGGGGACAATAAGCTTCTTTAATGTTATTATTCTATTCATTATATTTACTGAATAATAAGCCAAGAATAATTGTTTACTTACCTTCAAATAATTCAATGTATTTAGGCATATCTATTTCCCGGAGTATATTTCCTACCTTTCTGTCCATTACCACTCAATATGACGCTAGTGTGAGACACTCGAGTCTGAACGTAATTTCTCGTGTATACCACCCACGCGCACTGAGCGTCATCAGGAATTTTGGACAATATACCTCACCCGACATCACGAACGCCCTACCCCGCACTCGCAACAATGTGGAAAGCTACCGATTTGGAACATGATACGACGACCTTGTCGTTTCACAAACATTCTATCGGTGTTGTTAGGATTACGGACATTGTTTAGTACAACCCTACACCTAATTCAGCGCACTGGTTGAGGCAACAATTTATCTCACAACGACATAGCTATTACATGAAGCATAATTACACAAATGTAGTTGGGAACATTTTATTTTCAGTGTATATAACATAGTTTTATATTACTCATAAAATTTCATGTTTGGAAAATTATACCATTAGATCCTTTCATTTTAGAAAGAACAAATAAATAATTCTTAACTTGTTGGGGTGAGAAATATGCTGCGTAGTACAAAAAAATATCATATATATATATATATATATATATATATATATATATATATATATATATATATATATATATATATATATATATGTATACCAGGAGAAGAAGAATTTTATTCTGGATGGGAGGGACGTCAAGCAATATTATTTAGTTCAGTGTTATTGCCAATAATTTGTAAGTGGTTCGTGTAAGTTTAAATTCTGGTTCGGGGTCCGGTTGTAGCTCCATTAGAGATAATAGAGATTTGAAAAGGAAAATGATGTATATTTATGTATTATCTTAAAGAATATCTCTGACCAACCACAATGTGTACAAATAATTATTACAAAATTTATATTATTAACATTTGCTTTTTTTCAGGTTCATTCCTTCCTAATTACTAATCTTGCTATTGGTGATTTATTTATGGGATCATATTTGCTAATCATTGCTTCTGTGGATGCGAAATACAGAGGTGTTTATATGATTCATGATTCAACCTGGCGCAGTAGCGAGTTATGTAGCCTAGCTGGTTTTATTAGTACCTTTTCTAGTGAATTATCAGTCTTCACTTTAACAGGTATTTCTAAATTAATTTTCATTCATTTCTTTCTCAATTATGTGTTATATCTTTAATTCTTGTGTTTGATCAGATTGCTCTAAGAAAGTTAAGTTTTGCACGTTTGCGATATCGTTATTTAATAAATAATTGTTAATAACTTATTAAGCATTGTATTTTACCTGTTTTGAGGATTTCAACCTATTAGAGTAGTTGTAGGGAACATTTATCTTTTTATCTTCTCTGACTTCTTTTGTATCCATGTACCTATTTTCTTTTCAAAAACTATTTATTACCTTGAAGAATTTCTAAATCTCTTATTTTAGTTTTAACAGCGCTAACTTTTGTTTGTATTCGACAAATATAATTTAGTTTGCAAAAGGAACAAATATAATTTTTGTACCAACTTGCAAAGTGAAATGTTCCCCTTCCATCTTCGATTAGTCGTACATAGTTTTTTATTCAGATCGAACGGTAACCATACATGTTATTACAAAATCTCTATCTAACTATAATTTGTATTTTCATACACCTCCAGTAATTACATATGTGCAGACGCTAATCTGCAAGTACTTATGAGTCTGATATGAAAATTAGTTTTAGTTTGAGAAATCATGTAGAGCATTATTTGTTAAATCATTTACAGAGGATAATCATAGCGTCACATTAATAAATAGTTTGAAATATTAAATTTAGATTGTCATTCGAAGTTAGTACGTTTCGTTGATTTTATTTGAGTAACTTTTTCTCCGCTTCGGATGACAGTTATGAGAGTTAATGTCTTGTTTTTCCATTAACCGATAAAACTGCTTATACACTTCTTTTGCATTTTACGAGACTATCTATATTTCTTGCTTTTAAAAATTGTTTTCCACGTAATTTTATTTCACTAGTTATCAGAAATACAAAATATAATATTTCTTTATGAGGATTATGAAAATGAATACAGAAAAGTCTCGATACTAGATTAGTTTTCTAGAAAATGATACTAAATGATTCCTTTAAATACATCAAAACGTTCGGAATTTCTTAATTATATTGCTTTCTTTGTAAGTCTTTTATTTATGCTATCTGGCTAATTTCGTCAAAATATTTAAATAAGTGAGCTCACAAAAGTTTTTTCCGCATAAGTATATACTAATATAAAGTAAGATAATTGAAATTGTTTCGTCTAAAAATTCATCTACAATGCATTGAGAACAGCTTAATCCAAGGCTTGCGAACCATATTCCGTTGAATATGGCGTGCGCGTGACTTCTGAATAATCTTACATTATATTTGGGTTATTTAATGAAAGGTAGTTCAAAGAAGATTCTTAGGTTTAAAACTTCGTTCAAGTAGAAAGTTACCCCCAGAACCTTTGAATGCAGCTTCTAACCTGAATTTGAGATGATATATAAACGTGAACGAACGTTTCCTTTGTTGAAGTTCACAAAATCAAATATGAGGAAATGTGGATAGCCAGCAGTTGCAAAACACATTGACAGAACAAATGGGAGCCATATTTTGACAAAATTCCCCTCTCAATTAACTTATCATTACCGTTACGCAATTCATTGTTCATTAATGTCGTATTGTACAATGTCCTGTTAACTATTTTTTAGGAAAACATTCATTGATTTGAGTTTGTGAACAATTTATGAATTCTTTTCATGGAATTTCTTATCTCTTGAGGCTAAAAAAATATTATCTAGAAATAATTCAATATGCTCTGGCTAAACATATCTTTTCCAAACAAGAAAGGTTTGGTTTCACAAAAGCCAAAGCCTTCAGTGTTGAATCTTACTTGAAAATAAGGTTGAAGAAAATGTATACATTACAAAATTAAGTGGTAAGAGAGTCAATATCAGAACTGATAGTCGTCAGTGAAATATGTACAGAATATTAGTAATAAATTTGTAGGTAGCAGTGGATATTATGCTACCTTCTGATGTGTTCAGTGTGATCGTCGTGTTGGAGCCAAGTGTAGAGGGTGATGTGGATATTGATGTATGTGTTTCGCACAAAACCCTAATTCGGCGATTGGACGTAAAGGACAATCAAAACTAATTTTGGTAAATGAGTTATTGTCAGAACTAGTTTGGCGCATTTTCAAATTTCCAAAATGACTAATACTTGTTATGGAACAAATTTATGTATTCATTCGGACGCGATTGAGACAACACTTCGAATCGGGCCGTCATGTTTCAGATTCCTGGTTTAAACTAAATTTAAGAATATTTAACTGTTTTCAACGACAGTTGTTTCTAGGGATTTAATACGACAATTTGTCATTCGCAATGGGAGTTTCAAACCACATCACGTAAGTGTCTCATCTTTCTACTTTCGTCTCGCTGATGATCTGAGGGTTTTATGGTTTTACTTCCATGTTACTGAGGGTCTTATGATATGCTAAAAAATATATGTGGTTCTAGATTTATGAAAAACAAAAATACATTTATTTAAGTAAAATTCTAAGCATTGTAGTATAAATTAAATAATTGAGATAACCATAATTTAACATTTCTTGTTTTCCTTATTATTCATTCCTATTTGTTATGTGAAGCTTATTTTTATTCCTACTTGTTATTCCTACTATAGCAGAAGATATCATGAAATGAGTTTTTTATACAACGAAACAGTTTTCAACTATGCAGCAAATTTTTTCTTGCCAATAAAACTTATTCTTTTTGCTGTTCATTCAGTGATTACACTTGATCGCTTCTTGGTCATCATCTTTCCTTTCCGAGTAAGAAGAATGGAAATGCCAAAAACACGGTTGGTAATGGTAGCTTGTTGGATGGGAGCTGCGTTATTGTCAGGACTTCCTCTTCTACGATTGGATTACTTTAGGTAAAATAAATGTTTCTTGATGTACTATGTGGAGAACTGTAAATAAGTTAAATGGATTTGAAGCAATGTGAATTCATGAAGGGTATGAATGAACAGTTTGTGTTTGAAATATTTTGTATATAATTATGATGGTATAATTATGATGGTATTATACAGTATAATAATTTCACAATAGAAAATGAAGAAATATTATTTTATTGTAGAGATTACCAGAGAGCTAGAGTTATTTAAAAGTAGTTAAGGAAATAAAAATAAACAAACTTTGTTCTGAATGCATTTTATAGACAGAAATATCTTTTGAAAGATTTTGGAATGATATCATGGTAAGGCTAAGTTGACATACCACGAGAAAGTATACTAAACTTACAATCTTGAAAAATAATTTCGAACAAATACCTCTAAAGTATCAACAGCCAGACTATCCACTGCACCACCCGCCTCGACTTCCAAGTCCGTACGCAACCTCCACCTGGTCTGACCCGGCGAACCTGGGTCACATCCCCCTTCGGGGAATAAGTGACTACAGGCGGCTCCAATGCTGGTAGCTCTTAAGTCCGGTTTTTGACGTTGCAAACTCTCCTCCTCGAGTAGGTACTCGGAAGTCATGAGTTAAAATGTGCATCCGACGCGTAGGTACGCGACAACCGGGCTTAAGAGCTACCAGCATTGGAGCCGCCTGTGGTCACTTATCCCCTGAAGGGGGTTCGCCGGATCAGACCAGGTGGAAGTTGCGTACGGACTTGGGAGTCGAGGCGAGTAGTGCAGTGGATAGCACACCTGCAGCCAGAGCAGGAGGTCTCGGGTTCGAGTCTCGGTCCGTCGCAATTTTCACCTGGCTATTGGCGTTGCAAACACTCCTCCACGAGTAGGTACTCGGAAGTTGTGAGTTAGCCTCTGTGAATGAATTATTCAGAATATATTGATACAACTTAGCACAATGGAACTTAACTAGTTGTAACTCTGCAGTGAGAAATATTTAAAAGACCGTTTAAAATAAATATAATTATCAAAAAACATCCACTCGAATGAAATGGTGAAAAATGAAAATTTTAATTGAGCCAATGGTTGCCTTAGACTTCTTTTGTAAGTTACGCCAAGAAAATTAATAGACTGTATTTTATCTTTGTCTTATAACGTATTTGTTTAAACATGTTTAATGTATTTTTATGGGTACAGAAAAATCTCGTTCATACAACCCTCATTTATCCGGATATCAGGGAGTGTTATGATTAAAATTCACACATTTCTATCCGGTTTTTCTCTAAGAAAATTTGTCGCGGTAGTCTGTGCTTAATATGCTGCGAAAAGTAGATTACAGTATATTTTATTAAATAAATTGTTACTTGGTAGTAGAAAGTTACTACACAAGAAATTACATTTTAGACTTTTCTTTGGGGGTGGGGGGAGATCGAAATTAATCCCTCGAAGTCACTAATGTTGGTGTAAATTGCGAATACAGTAAAGGGTTAAAACGGAACTTGCGCTTTCAAGACTCGAGTATTGTGTATATTAGATTTCAAATAACTGATTGAATACACTTGTTACCCAGTGCTTTAGTGCTATTAAATGAATGTTAGTGTATTAGTTCATTTGATATTTCATTACTCTAAAGAGCATTGCACGCCGATTTTCAAAATCTATTGTTTCTTTCAGGAATTTCTATGGGAGATCTGGTGTATGTCTGGCCTTGCACATTACTCCTGAGAAACCGAGTGGTTGGGAATATTCTGTATTTGTTTTCCTATGTAAGTATCATCTCTTAAACAGTTATTTAGTTCGGAAATATCAAAGATGAAAAAATTCTTTGATATGTCTCTCAAGTGTTTGCATATTACAAGTGATATAATAGACCACATGCATTACTGTCGTTTCCAGACTCTGCATCTTAAGCTGAAACCATGGGTGCAAATTTTCTTTTACTTTTTGACAATAATATTTCTCCCCTTATCATTTGGTACGCCGTTTATTCTCAACAGCACTATACTTGGAGTTTAGTACATACTATACTTTTAATGTTATCTATATTATTTAATTTCAATTAAATGCTTATAATTTTATATTTTAAGATTTACGGTGAATATAAATCTAGCTAAAATATTTAATAGATTACGTAAAATTTTATGCTGAAAATTATTCATTCTTATCCTGAGAAGATAAAATCTTTTAACTCCACTTAAGAAAAGAATATTCTTGAAGAATAAACATATTTTCCTGTGTGTAGGTTTTATTTTTATTAGTATTATATTTCACAAACACAAAATATTCCAGGATTGAGCTCAAAATTGAATTCTTTATACGAAGGCTTGTCTATGAGATTATTTTACTATTTACATTTTCCTAGATATTGTCCATTGCATTGTCGTGTTTCACCATTCCGACTGGAATTTCGTAGATTGCAACTCAAGGATTCATTTTTTAGCTTTCGAAAATTCACCCTATAAATATTAAACGCATTGAGCAAATTAGCTCTTCTTATAATGCTAAAATTCATAAATAATTTAACAAATAATCAGTCTCTTCTCAGTTCAATTATATAATTAAAATTCGTTTTCTTTCTTAATTCACAAACGTATTCAAAAGTTTTAAATTATACTTGATTTTTTTGTAATTTATGTTGTGTAGAACCATTTCGCACTCTTGAGAGAAACATTAACAAAGTATAATTTCATTAGTTTCCGAGAAAACGCATTTTAAGTTTTTTGCTGATACATTTGTTTTGCTAATACAGTGATAAATTAAATAATCAAATGACACATACAATTCAATGTACGTCCGTTTGCAATTACTGCTCGCAAAATACCGCGCGCAACTGACGTATCTCTAGGGAAGTAGATCATAAGTAGGAAACATGCAAAGAAGTGGCAGTATCAAAGTCAAAAGGAATGACATACAATTCTGTTTTTGTTCCTCAGATAGGGTTAATGTTTAGATATATTAGGGTATTTACAACTGAATTTCAGGGGGTGGGGAATGCATTTACGTCGTTGTTTCTCCAACAGTTCGCTCAATTTCCGATTGCTGTTTTATCTGTTTCTTTCAGTTTTAAATTTAGTTTCTTTCTCCATCATCGCCTTGGGATACGTGTGGATGTACGCCGTTGCTCGCACGACTCGACAAGCCGTGTGCACCAAAGAGCAAAGACCCTCCGACGCAGCCATGGCTCGGAGAATGACGCTGATCGTTGCGACTGACGCTGCGTGCTGGATGCCTATTATACTTTTGGGCGTCTTGTCCCTCGGTGGAATCACTGTTCCTGATCAGGTGAATATAGTGGGAATCACGTAACCATATAGTGTAAATTCGGGTAACCACATAGAGTGACTCATGTAACCATATAGTGTGATACATGTAACCATGTAGTGTGATACATGTAACCATATAGTGTGATTCAGGTAGCCATATAGTGTGAATAAGGAAACAATCCAATTTAAGTGTAAAGTGAAGAATCTGGATGGTAGAGGTATTCACTCGAATCAAATTACGTACGTTACTCCATTGACAATTTGATGAGATTGTAATGTGAGGACTGTCCATACCAATTGCTGGTAATTTCATCCTTTACGCAAAATAAATTCATAAGCGATGAATTTTCGTCAATTAACCAGATGTCGGAAACTGTAACTGTAAATAGATTTTAACCTTATTCATGCTGTGAAAACAATCGTGTCGATTACCTACATGCACCTGTTATATTTTCACCTGAATTTACCCTCAGTCGATTTTTCATGGAAATTACCCATTTAAAAGAATTTCTCATGACAATGTACCGTACAAATTCATTATTCAGATGGTTCCACAGTCATTTGAGGCAAAATAATGCATATTAGTTTGGAGAAAAAAGAATAATTATTACTCTATTAAAATAATAGGAATGTGTTTCCGTGAAACAATATACCATTTTAACTTTCTGCTTGTTGCTTACAGACTAATTCAAGAGAAAAAAATGTGCGAAATTATGTTATTTAAAGTAATAGGAATTTTTAAAACGTGTGTGTTTTTATAAAAACAGTGCGTGATGTAGACGAAGACAATAATAATAATATGAAATTATCCCTTTTTAAAAATATCTACAATAAACTTACAAGATATTAATTGGTATATAAGTTAGGTGCAATTGCCAGCATACGCGACCAGTTGAAGCAAAAAAACATGCATTTTATCAAAATAATATCAGTGTCGAACGCAGTCTTTTCGAGAAAATAGGGAAGAGAAACAGTCGCTCTTCGTGACGTCTGGAATTAAGGAACTAAAAAATAACATCGAGTAGAATAATTTTTCTTAGTAATGAAATACAACTGGGCTATTTTTACCTTCAGAAACCTATA
This sequence comes from Laupala kohalensis, assembly GCA_002313205.1. Classification (NCBI taxonomy): domain Eukaryota; kingdom Metazoa; phylum Arthropoda; class Insecta; order Orthoptera; family Trigonidiidae; genus Laupala; species Laupala kohalensis. Next base: position 439,417 of record NNCF01127382.1, read on the forward strand.
ATTTACGGTTATAAACGAAAAACATTTATGGATACCTGGTCTTTTTCCTTATTAAGTGGTTTGTTTTCTTATTAACGTGCCTCTAATCATTTGATTGGAGAATAAATAACAGACACGCGCCTTCAAACCTTGTCTGATCCAAGTAGAATTCGCGGTGGTGGACGAAGCGGTGTTCGCGCCAGGTATTCTCGGGGTACTCCCGTTTCCCCTTCCTATCATTTCACCACAACATTCACTCATCATCATTCATCCACTCATCACCCGCCTCGGGGAGGTGCGACGGNGAAGTTAAGGTTCAAACAAAACTAAGGGTAAGATAATGTTGGATAATTCGTTCGTGTTGGAACGACGATAGGAGTAATTGACGCATATGCGCGGATGCTCAAAACCTCTCAGCTTGCATTCAGCTGATAGATTAACATCATCTCGTAAAATGTACTTGTTGAATTCATTCCCTTAGTCACATAGTCTGTTGTAGTTTTAATCTTTTTTGTCCCACAATGGGTTTCCTTGGTGGACGCAGCGTATCAATCCGTCACATAACAATGAAAAATTCAAAATCCGTTGCAGAACAATGAAAAATAATAATCTCGAAAGCTGCAACAACAATGGCGAACCTAGTTTCGATAAGAGCGAAGAAAACGTATTGAAAAAGTAAAATTTTTTGTTGCTTTTATCGTTGGTCGCAGTGCCGACATTCGTTATCACTTGAAGGTTTGGGTCGCGTCGCTCTTCTCTTTGCTCTTTTCGTTGATCGTATATAATCTTACCCTTAGGGGGGATCGATTCTCGGAAATAGATGTCATGAATCGGAAAAATAGTCGTCCCTTAAATAATTGTTATTGTATTATTATTATTATTGTTATTATTATGGGAGAGATAGTTTGCGGTTCGCGGGCGGCGGAAGCGGTGCTGGACACTAAAAGAACGTCCGAATAGTTGGCACCCCCACTTTCTTAAATGAAATTGAAAACATGCTATTAGTTTTGAGCTAACTTTAAAAAATTTGAGCTCCATCGGAAACGGCTCAAATTGGAAAAATATGATTGGAAACATGCGTATAGGAGTTAATTATGAGCTAACATTAGAAGTTCCTCAGTGACAAAATGAAGCTTCGTCTAATTCAAAATTGTTGTACAAGTAGTATGAATTGGTTTGTAAATTTGAAGAAAACTGAAGCGTCTAATAATACTGAATTCTGTACCTGTATTTGGTGAATTAAAATGCTCAACTAATTACTCTTATTATAGTTTAATGATATATTTACCTTTATAATTCTCTTTGCTTTTAATGATCCTTACACGTGATACTCGATCAAGTGACACATGTTCACGTACTTCGGCACATGTTCAGCAAACTAGTTAAATTGGAGAGAAATTGAGTAATTATTGATTATTCAGAGGGTAAAGTTAAGTCAGAATGGGAAATAGACTCTAGTTGAATCCAACATATTTAGGAAAATAAGAACCCGAAAACAGACCTGGGTAAATTTTCTCTTTTAAATACTTCAACAAAGAACATATTTTCTTTCTTTACGAGTGACATTCAAAGAGGTGCTTTCGATCACCAGCTTCCTCCACGAAAAGACTGAAAAATATATGTATGTTATTGTAATTCGTAAAAAATCATATTGTGACACAGCCATTGGGTATTCGTACAGAATTAAAATAATTTCTTACAGAATCGTAAATTGCATAATTCTGCACCAAACTGTACTCCCAAACCCTCGGACATCTAAGGTCGGTAACAATATATCAATAATAAAAGATATATGATCAAAATATGATCGTGTAATACACAAGCTTTGATCACAGTTCAACTATCTACGACGGACAGGTTCTCATTGAGAGAACATTTGATCATATCTTCGTCATAGATATGACATATAAATATGACCTAAGCCCCTCAAAACATAAAATCCTTACCCTTTGACATTGTAATTTTTAAATGCTATTGTTATGTGAACTCGAAAATTGAATTAAACAAATTTGTCGTCACGAAACACTCTGAAAAACTCTTTCTCCTTTACTTAGGTGTTCGCGTGGGTGGCAGTGTTCGTGCTACCTTTGAACGCAGCTGTGAATCCAGTGCTGTACACGATCTCCACAGCGCCATTCCTCGGTCCGGCGCGCAAGGGATTGCGCACATTCAAGCGCTCCTGTAAGCTGTCGCTTACTACAGACCAGCGCCGTACGTACTCGTCCTCCCTGGGTAAGCGGACACTAGGGGGAGGGACACACACAGGACGGGAAACTCACTCAAATTGTAGCACACGAAGAATAGAGTTCTTAATAAAATGTGAACCGTCAAGTCACCACATCTTTCGAGCACGTAATTTCCCATAGCAGCCATTGAACAATAGTTATTTCGAGATAATACGTAACAGTTACTATGACGAGAGAGAGATTTATTTAACTAGTGAAAATGTATCATGAAACAATATGGTTAAGCTAAGTTACAATAAAGATTGAACTAGTAATAAAACTGTTAAATTGTAGAAATTGATACAGAACGCAAGAGTTCGATAAAAACAATTAATATAGAACGCAAAGGTTCGATAATTAATCAGAACGAGACTGTTCGTAAATTTGATTGAACGAAATAGTTCGTAAATAAATGAAGGTTCAACTCGTGCAAATCTCTTATTAGCAAGAACGCACTCGTAACTAGTCGAGAAGTGCAGCTAGGAACGCTGGTTGAAGGACGTCTATCCCGAGCCAAGGATGTGTTCATGCTCTTGTAGTTACACTGAAAGAAGTGCGTCTGCTTCGTCTACTCCAACTTCCCGTCGCTACACTGAATCTACAATCTAGTCGTTAAGAACATTGAAAACCGCTCATGTCGGGGGGATTAAATGTAGGATATTAAACGAAAAAATTCTTGCTAACACTGTAGTAGGGGTTAAAGAATTTACACAAATATCCGTGCCTTTGCTGTACATAAAGTGTGGCGGTGGGAGGGTCGTAAAACCTCCATACACATTTTTGAATTATTTTAATATATAGTATTATGATTCATATGTTGCTATGTGGATTTTTCATTCCATGAACAATGGTATTAAATTTTTAATACATTCGTTTTTGATAAAATTAGTTAGAGCTTTTGTTTTTTCCTATTTTTTCGTTTCTTTATTTATCGGGCAAGAGAGAAGAGGGTTCAGTTTTTGCTAGTAAACGCTAGCTGAATATTGCTTCCTTGTTTGTTTGTTTTTATTTTTTGTACGAGTATTGTTTCTTGAATACACACTGATATCCTAAAAAACCTATATTGTTTACTTCTCATCCCCACCATAATATATTTCCAACATGACATATATTACTATTCCACTAAACTGAAGATTTTCAGTACTTAAATAAATAATTCAATACTTTTAGAGGACAAACAGTTCATATTTTGTAATTAAAAGCTCACAAAGTTTCGACTTCGAAGATGGTGCAAATTATAACAAGATACATATCAACATTGAACATGATATTAAACATAAACATAGACACAAAATATACTTACACAAAAGAAGAAACTGCACAAAAATGTCATAATATTGTATTTTTAAATACCAGATAACTTTTAGCTAAGTCATAAGTCTTGAATTATTTATTTGATTTGATTTAATGGACTTTAATTGTAGTAGAATGTTCAGTACTTATTAATCCATGTTATCATTTATCATTCATTTCATTTCTTGAGGCTTTGACTTTTCCAAACAGACACCAACCAAGCATAAAATGATATTAAAAAAGTACAAATATAATCCTTAATGGTAATGAGACAATATTGAATCCCTTTAATGATCATGGGAATGCTTAAAAACCTATTAGTATCCAAGGGCAAAGAAGAGGTTAGGGAGGGAAGGGGCGCAAAGTTACTGAGGACGACAGTTGTCTGAATTCTTTTAAATTCCTTTTCACTCATTTAAGAGTAAAAATGGATAAGAAGATAAATTCATTTTTCGATATTAAAATAAGCAGCATTAATAAACGAAAAAAAAATGCTAGGAATGATCTCAATTCATGAGAAATAGCTAAAATGGGACCAATCACATTTCACCTGTATTTACCCCTCCAAAAATGGAATATCAAAGTGTCACTATTCTACGAAAGCTATAATTGTCACTTTAATAATTTTTACCAACGCAAAATTTCACCTTCTTTGATTTCTCTCTACGTTGATAAACGTCAGATCAAAACCGCTTACTTTAATTCACTGTAAATTTAGTTTTTCTTGAATAAATCATTCTCAGCGTAATTTACAAAAATATATCAATGTTGTAGATCATAAAATTTCCAATAAATTTGGCTAATATTTTTGAGTGTCTCAAACAGATGATGAGGCATGGAGGTATAAATTACCAGTAAAATCTGAAGAAATGTAAAAAAAGTTGCATGTCATGATGGTTTCACCGAAATAACTTCTTTACAATAAGTATGAAAGCAAAAATTGTAATAATAACTGATTTTGTAGAAGATACAATTTCCTACAAGATAAATGTATTATGTTCCAGATTGCTTGAAACAGAAGTTGACAAGAACAGGATATATTCCAGTGTCCGCAAGCAAAGGCTATCTGACAAGTGATTGAGTTAACTATATTTGTCATATCGCGAATACATTTATAAGAATATACTTAGAACAATAATATTGATAATAGTTGATGGTAAAGAGTAGATCAGGTTTTGAACGAAAAAAAAGATAACATAGTGCATCGTCTAAGGCCAAGTGAAAATTGTAACGGACCAGCACTCGAACCTGGGACCCGCGGTTTAGCTACCGCTGCACGACCCACCTCGACTCCTAAAGCCCATGTACAATATCCAAATAAATTATTTTACAAAGCTTCTTTAGCTGCATTGTTGCCATCTTCAGTGCTGTGTTGTGGGCGTGTATTGGCAGATGAATGAGTCGTTTTGTGATAGTGTATTATAACAAATAATGATATCTGTGTTTTCTCTACTATAACGAATAGCATGTTTCCTTCCATAGAAAGAAATGTTATCCTCACCGCTCAAGACAATCCACATTTCTGAAAAGTCAATATAAAATTTAATGAAAAACTAAAAGAAGTGGAGAAGAAACGACAAACTGCAAAATTGTGGGTCAGTTTTATCAAACGGTTTGTTTAATAAAACAGTTTATTGAAGCAGAAAGGGAAGCTGATTTGCACCTCCCTCTAAGCATAGTTCAGAAAATGATTCCATATTTTCATACATCTGGTCACTTGAATTATTCCAAACTTCTCAATAATTCTTACAAGATACGGTAACAGGAAGAAATACACTCAATAGAATTTCATAAGTTCAGAGCCGAAGAGGTATTTGCTACTAGATGTTATTGTGGTCGGGGATTTGGCCAGGCAGGATAATCGAGCAAGCAGTTATGAAAACAATGAATAGCTATTGGCAGGTTGATTCGAGGACTGGAAATTTTGGCGTTTTAATATGACGGACTTACAAGTTTATTTAAAGAACTTGTGACCAAGTCGAGAAGTTCCGCGATACAATGTCAGCAACATCATGTTGAGATGAGGCCTTCCCGACCCAACAGATATCATGGAGACGCGTAAAATATTATTCAATGATTTTCATGTCATTAACCATCTTTAGAAGTAAATGAAAGTCAGCAGTGGAGTTATCGGGAAGTGAGAGGACAATGTCACATGCAATCTGTATTAAAAGAATGTTCAGAACTGTAAATAAAACTTTAAACATACGTTTTAAACGAAGGGAAACCGTAACGAACAGAATAAGAACATTTTTTGTTGGGCTTTAGGGCCCGTCAAAGTCATTAGGGCCCTTAATATAAAAAAAAAGATTCTGAAGTTTCGATATATCCTCTTAGGCCGTTTTATAGGTTATGTATTACTAAGCAGTCTGCCTACATATACGAGACATGTGTAGTGTCTCCTTGCGGACGATTTGGAGAAGTCGTCTGCATGAGAGCGAGATGTGTAATGGGCGAGCGTGTTAATGAGAATGAACGTCGGTCCGAGCTAGTTACGGAGAATGAGAACGTCAGCTTGTCGGAAGCATGTTCGTAGCGGCGACGTTCCGCACGCCAGTACGTAACCTCACAGGTCGATCACTGCAGATATAGATCGTCCATCTTGGTCGACTTGACTTAAAGGCGTGGTTTTTGAATAAACCTACGAGATTTCAGGAAATAATCCACACAAGCTCAACTATCGAGAGATGTCACTAATTAGCGCAAATGAGCATGGAGTCCATAGAATATTTGGTCTATGTTGCTTTTTGTAACCAAAGTCGCAACAATATGCTTATAGTGGATACAACAATATCCTTGTTAAACGAGTATGAAACTGTCATTATAATTCGTGAAGACATTACTCTCTCGGTCCTTTTGACTCACTAGTTTCTGATGACGTATATTTTAAGAAAGAAGGAACCTTCCGTATCTACTATTTACGAACCCGTGTTTTCACTTCAAAAAAATTATTCGAAACATTCTATTTTTCGTGTGGCTATGGCCCAATATCTATTTTTGGACGAGGAAAATTGAATTTTTGTACTACTTAAGAATAATCCTTGAACAGACCAATTTATTCTTTCACGATCCAGATGCAAACAAAAATGTGAAATCACTTAATGTTTCCTTGTTACTTTACGCGGAGGTGATTAAAAAAATTAAAATGCTTTGCTTTACTAGAACGAAGCTACTTCTAGCTAGTTCTAGTAGCTAAATTAAGAACGAATGTAATTTACCGGACTTCTACCCAGTTGAGATACCGCTAAATTTCATACTTTTCGAACTTATAGATAAGTTCTAACATGGCTGGGAATCGTGGAGAAACCTGCTATAACCGGCGCAACATAGCTCCTGCTATGGCTGCCGAGCCGATATTAGAAGGGTCCTCTAATTCGGCGAACACCATCCGTATATCCCCACTGATCACGGAAGTACAACGAAGGGCAAATGCCCGTCAAAGGCGATGAAACCGTTTCCGTGGAAAGTGTGACCACCCATTAGCTGATCCAGCCATAGTTTGCAGAACTGCTAGTAGCTGCCGGGCGAGAGCGGGAGTTATGTTGTGCAGCTTATACTGGAGTGGGAAGTGAAGAAATTGTATACAAACCGGTTACAATGAAAACGATCTAGAAATTTAGATGAACGTATCATTATGATTTCAGTAAGTGTAATTATTCGTTTTCAACATTTTATTGTAAAAGATATTATTAATACTTTTTGTAAATACTATTTTCTTAAAAGTGTATTCACTAGATTACAAATGCAGTTAATACAGTCACTTGACAGATAGCATTTGCCTACGTACACTGGAGTATTTTCTGCTCTCGTCAACTTCGATTTCAAACAATGTGGAACATAATGCATGATTTTCTACAAAACCATATATTACCATTTCTGATTTAAAATTTGTTTGAAATAAGTTATTATGATGAAAACAACGCGTTATGCCATTTTTTTCTTTTTTTCAAATTTCTGGAAATTCATAATGCCATGTCTCTGCATTTTTGCGGCACTCAAAAATGTTATTTGGCAAATTTATGACCTATAACATTGATAATACATATTTGTCTAAATTACGCTTAAACGAGTTATTTAAGAAACATAAATTTACAGATTTTTTGTAGTTTTTTTTCAAACTGGTGTCGAACGCACAAGAACGAGGTCGACAGCATAGTTTTCATATATGATTATCAAAAAATCAGAAGTACGCGATTTCTTGCATGACAAAACTCCCTGGCTACTGAACTAAAGTACAGCATAAAAGTTATAAATTTGTGATAATGTACAATATCTAGTGGTCATCTCTGGGTTGCAAGTCACCCTTCTGCTGAATTTCATTAAGATTTGTTATGTAATGTAGATGATAAATCTCCACAATCAAAAGAGCTCTTTTGCATTCATACATTATTTATTTATTTGGACTCTAATGACCTTGACTAGCCCTAAAGCCCCACAAAAAATAATTGTTTATTTGTACTCCTTTCCCACTTTCCCCACATACTCATTCCAGCGGTTTTGTACATTATGATTTTTATTTCCAACCCTCTATCAACAATTATGTGCAAATTGTAAAGACGATACATATTTCGGCAAGTACGTACTTACCAACCGATCATTGTTTTATGAAATTAATTGATATCCACTCTTTTACGCTATAAGCTTCTTGAAAAATAATTCAATATAAAATATTACATTTTCAGCTATAAAGATAGTAAGATCGTTTGTTTCCATAGGATCTAATAATGTGAATAAGCATGAAGGCACTACCATTTGACATTGCATTATCTGAATAAAAACCTAAAATTTATTTTATTCGTTTTAGTACCTGGCTTAAATTAAAGCTTGTTAAAAAAATATATATTTATTATTTTATTACACATTCTACGGTGTTGTAGTGGAAAGACAGGAACAATCTGTAATCACTTCAGAACCATCAGGGAATCTGTAGGGTTGAATTAATTATCTTATCAAACTTGGTCATACGCAGTTTGTACTGTTTTTTTTACAATAAATTTATTGTTATCTGAGCAATCATTGAAATTAATCAGATTAAATGCATTTCTACCGTTTTTCATTATTGTTCTTTCAAACAATTTTCACTTGAAGCAAATATGCTTCCATCTTCGTTTATGACTCCTTCAGAAAAGTATTCGTTCAATTTTTGACCTAGTTTGAATTATATTGCGTCATATGTCTTTAGAATAAATGTATGAATTTTGTTTACGTACGTATTTAATTGAATTACGTTAACTTGATGCTCACGAATATCTATAACTTCAATGATCCAATTTTGTCTTCAGGATCCACGTGTGCACACAGTCGAATTGAAAATGACAATGCAGTTGCTCGCAACTTTTATTTGGAAATGGGCAATGGGAAACAAATGCCCCATCCTGATCTAGAAAAAGAAGAAGAAATAGATTTGGACCAAGCAACATTATTTTCCCTGACAAAACAGTTAGTATTATTCAAATGGATGGGGTGATGAATTGACAACATTGTTTAAATATAAAATGACACCATTTTGTAGAGTGTAGTATATTACCGAAATGTATATGACGAAGACTAAACAGTAACAATTTCTTACAGAAACGTGCATCATCCTCAAAGATGGCGCTCAGGGTCTTATAACAGTAGATCATCGACAGGTGTGTCCGGAACCACATCACTAAGCAGAACGAACTCTTACCATCATAGAATTGACACAGCAGTTTCAGCTCGGGGAGAAATTATTCCGCTCAGAAGAATATCTCCCGATAGACGCACCAAATGACTATCGGAGAAAGCTCGACGCAAGAAAACCCTCAAAGAACTGTATGATTAATCAAAGAGTCGGAATATTTCTGATACTAATGAGAAACAATGTGTGGTGAGGTACTTTTCTGCTTTTATCGAGGAAAATTTGAATTTAAACGAGAACTATGTATTTGTAAAGTGACGTGAGATATGCTTCTTAAAAGGAACTGATATTCAAGTACTCTTATATAATGAGACATTTTATACATCGATGTTTATTTTACTTTTCATGTTAACTTAGATGTTGATGCAAACAAATCAATGCGAGATGCTTATGTACCTGTTATCATCTCTACTCATTATGATATAAAGCAGTTTTTCGGACTTATAACGCACACGCTTCTAAACGGGACATTACGAAACTAAAGTAACTCAATAATACTACAACTAAACAACAGAGTTTTTCTTCAAGAATTTTTATTAACTTTTAAGATATAACTTCTAAAAAATTTATTGTTTCAAAAGATATAAGTTATTGAACGTCTCAAATCTTATACCTTAATACTTATTAAGCTCATAATTTAATATTTTCAATTAAACATGAATACGTATTATTATTTTGCAGGAATAATTTTGCTCTTGTCTTCCTCATTCTGAGACGAAATAATGTTCAACACACAAATCTTCATTGAATGAAAAGCTGTATGTTGTTAATGTGTGCTACATGTCTAAAATACCAGCTTTAGAATTTTTCAACTGTATGGTGGAATATGAAATATAAAATTTATAAATACATAAAATTGAGGTGGAAATCTTATTTTACCAATCCACCCCTCATAATATAAATTGGATTTGTAGAATATTTACGACAAAAATATTTTTTGGTTTAAATGGAAATTTGTGATAAGTGTCTTAATTTTTAATATTTATTTTAGTCTACTGAACAAATACCTTATTGTCCCATTTTTCTGTAAGTCAACCGTGGAAACGGAATCTTTTTTAGAAGTTGTCCTAAATGAGGAAAATTTATACAGAATTTTGAAAACATGCTCCTCTAGAACACATTGGGAAACAATCTGTCGCTTTTTCTACTCTTCGAATTCACAATAATTACCAAAAACAAAACCATTTAAACAACCAGCAATGAACCTTTTATTTTAGAATTAAGATCCTGGAATAAAAGTAAGACTTTTTGTCATAACTCACATGCATGAATAAAGAAAGATCTGTCAAAAGATAAACTAAAATAAACAAGTACAAATCAATAGACAATTGTAGTATAAACAATCAAAAATCAGCTTGTTTGGAAGAGGTACACTTTTATCCTTATACATTTATATATTATCCTCCTCCCGGCCACAAGGAATGTCTGGTGTTAGGATTCGAAGAATTGATCTCGAGTACTCAGTATTGGTAATCACGGAATTGATACCCTTGGGATTTTCAGTAATGCCAACTTCTGACTAGTCGACTTTGGGAGCATTCCATTAATGAAAAAAGTTGACTAGTCGACTTCGCTTGTCTGTGCTAGGAGGAGAGTTGAGCCAGGCTGGACTTTAACGCTTGGCAACTCCGGTCTTGTAGGCCGGCCAGTAGGGGTTTTGTGTCACATCCAGCAGAGATAAGAGCTTATCACCGGATGTTGTGGTTAGCGGTCAGAACCGGAAGTGTCACATCGAGCACATCCGGTATGACACAACAGCAGGTCACGTGACGGTACGCCAAACAGGTGTGTCACATCGAGCACAGGGGGTTTTCCCCACAGACGGTCAGGTGACGATTAGTCAAACAGGTGTGTCACATCGAACACATCCGGTGACGCAGTCCCCCCCCCAGGAGAGTTGTGGGGAAGAAAAAAAACGACAGGAGGGGGGACTACAACTTCTGAAGAAAAAAATGTGACGCAATGGTACAGCATAAGATGTAATGTGACATGAGAGGAGTGGTAGGGGGGTACATATGATTTATATATAAAAAAAGAAAATTGTAAAAAACATTGTTTATTTATGGTACATAGGTTACAGGAAAATGTTTCTTGAGATAGCCGAGAGTGACAACATTTTGAGGCGACATTGATAATTTGTGCATTCTCACAGTTAAATGCATCGTCGTCTGCTTCATGGAGAGAACGCGTTAAACTTTGTCCACGTAATTTTCTTATTTGCGAATGGAGTAACTCGCGAAACGTATAGTCAAAGTGATGGAAGAGTTCATCCGTATATACTTTATTGACATCATCCGTTTTATCATGTGGTCTTTCTACATGACATAGTATCATGTTTCCGAAAGAAAGATGTCCTCTCTGTGTGACTTTAATGGGATGGATGTCTTGGAGGACACCCTCTAAATATTCTTTCGTAATGACATCCTGAGCGTGGAGGGGTGACCCTACGGATTGTATTCTACTGCCTTTTGCGTCAAACGATCCATCCGATTGTGATAAGCAGCGATCCTCGAGTGCTACGACATGTTGCGCAATGTCTTCAATGCCACCAAAGCGAAGACTCAACTGTGCTCTCTCTTCCTCGAGTCTCTTGAGAAGGTCATGCTTGTAGACATCGAGTATTGTCGTGTCGAGTAGTGTCGTATTATCGAGTAAGTCCTTTACTTTCAGATCGATACTTTCAAAACGTTGATTCAAAGTATCAATGAGCTCATGATGTAATATGTTAATATGCTGTTCCACAGTGGACGTCACAAAATGGCGTGTGGCAACATCTTCGCTTTCTTCTTCTTCACGCACTTTACGAAGCACATCCTCTTCCAATTCTTTTCTTACACGCTCCACCAAATCACACAAAAAAGATTCGAGTGATTCCTGTTGAATCGCGTCATCCTTGGAGGTGAACGTCTGGAAAAGAAAAGCGAATCGGTTTTGTCTTTCTTGCGACAAAGTTTTATATACTTCTTCAATACGATTGTCAATGTAGTCTTTCAGAGATGTTGGCGTGGCGCAAGCCATGTTGCAACTGGTAGCGTGTATGAAAGACGTTGCGTTTTTCTAAACCTATCATCATCAAGGTCATATACCCCCTCCCACCTGTAAAAAAATAAATAAATAGGACTCTCACGCAGACGCAAACCTTCTAAAACATTGTTGATGCATGTCGGCCAACATTCCCATGGACACGATGAAACCGCATGATCCACAACGTTCTACATATTATTTTGTTGCGTCATGGGATATGGCTCATGGTATAAAAAAAAAAGTTCTAACAACAACGCGAACAATGTTGACGAGCCCTAAAGCCCCACGAAAAAAAAAAAAAAAAAAAAANGGCTGACGGTAGCCTAGGGCGTCCACCACATGAGCCACAATGCTCTACCTATTTTTTTGTCGAATCTCCAAGGTGAATGGCGTGAGGGGGGAAGAAAAGGAAAAAAATATTTATTGACATAAGATGTTACACTATTCAAAATAGTTTTCTAAAGCTTTTGTACGCCAATACACAAGGCGTTGTTTATACGTTTTCATTTTTACCTGATCATGCTTGAGCAGTAGGTCGATGAAAACTTCCCTACCCATAATCTTATTTTCATATGCTCTATTGCCGTAATTTCTATATTTGTTTAACATAAAGTATTTATAATGATTCTCTATAGTTTCTCCATTGTTAATTTCACTGATAACATTAGACACTATATCTATATAGAAGATACAAGTGTCAGACTTAATGTCTTGTTTACGAAGTTCACTATACTGTTTGAGGAGTGTGAGTAGTTCATTCTCTCTTTTTGCTTTCATAATGTGATGAATAATACTATCTTTGAATAAAATTTTGACGATTTTACCACGCACCATTCGATTCATATAGGCATAGTATACTGGAAGGTGTAGCAGCGTGAGCTTGTATCCAGACATATTCATACACGGATAGAGAGGATGAGTGTATCGAAACACATGTGATGTAACGAAAAAGATTAATGCTGCATTCACTGCCCGTCGACACATTGGACACGTCTTGCGCGATTTTATCCATGTTGTAGGACACGGTTTACAAAATTCATGTGCACAGTAGGTTAACACTTTTTCACTGTCTTTCACACGCTCACATAGACAAATGGAACAACTCATTTAAAACAAAAATACGGACTACACCGTAGGTTTGTATTGCACAAAACGCGGAAGGTAATAGTCAAGATTGTGGTTGCGGAGGGCAAATGATCCAATCATGCATAGACGTTCGCGAGAGCTGTGGTAGTGCGTGGAGTTCCCATCGATGAACGTTGTTCATGTCTTGTAGTAATGCTTCTATTTCATAGTCATCCTGCTTCACGAGTGGTCGACGAAACACCCGACAAGTCTGATGGTATTTCATCCAACGTGTCATACACGGCTGGCAGAACACATGCCCACACGATGAAGTGAAAAGTTTTGTGTGTCTTGTCTCTATTTTTCCTTCCAAACAAATGGGACACACGATCATGGTTGAAATCAATTCTCTCTCTCGTGCTCCCGATCACTGTTTTTTTCTTTTTCTTCCAGATAAATTTTTGACTTGAGTGAAATCGAAGCACTCCTTCAGTTGTTGTAGGAGTACTGCTCTCTGCAATGGAGACATGTGTAGTAGGTCTTGATTGAGATGATAGTGCCAATTATTCTCCACCAAGGGTTGACGACAGTTCGGACATTCGAGATGATGTCTCAGCCATCGAATCGCACACGGTTTACAGAACGTGTGCTTGCACAGTGTCGGGTGAATAACAGTAGGTTCTTCCCAACAAATGATACACGTAAATATTATATAAAAATGATGATAAGAATGATGCTACTTAGAAAGAAACAGTCTAAAATAATATCCACCCACTTCCACATTGGAGGAGGAGTTGTTTGAGGATGGCAAAAAGACCAAACACTGCGCCAGGCGTAGAGCGTGCACCAGACGTGGCGTGCGATGGGGTTGACGTCGGCAGATCGAGTAAGGCACACGTTGTGTTTGAAGGCGTTGTATAGTTCGTTAGAGTCGTATGCTCTGCAAAATAGTGAGCAAGACGTTCCACTTGATTACCACGAAGACTCTCCGTACAACAGAAACAAATGAGTGAAACGTTTTTATACAAAGGTCGTTGGGTACACGCAACAGCTTGAGTGCCATATGATGTAGCTTGAACAAACGTTGGGAGGATGAAAGCGAATACCATCCAATATATCATTCTTCTCTCTCCAAGCGACAGTCACGAACAAGAGGAGGCGGACCGTCGACGTGCGTGCGACCAATGTTGTAATGTCGACGACAATATTGCAGTTGTAGAATTTCCGGATGGCGTTGGATATGGTGGTGTAAACGATCATATACTGTTGGCACTTGATGAGCAGCCCAGGTAGTCAGAAAAGACAAAGGCAGATGGTGCAATGTCTCGTCATCCAAGAGTGCAAGATGTTTTTTGTGAAAGTAGACAGCAATAGCGCGTTGCATCGATTCAGATGGACCCTCAGACATGCTGCGTTGGATCAAGCATCCTTCTTCTGCTGCTGCTGTGAGTATGTTGTATATGGAATGTGTTTCTAGATGAACTGAGCTTCCATCGTTTCACTGCACCGCTTAAATACATCATGAGCAGGATATGGACATACCGCATCATTAGGTTTATCATATGGGAAAAACACAGCGACATTTCCAGGATACACGTGCAACCACATCATTTGGAAAAACACATCATTACATCTATCACATGCAACCACATCATTTGAAAAAACAGCGTAATGACATTTCCAGGATACACGTGCAACCACGCAACATAACGCTATTTCCTGCATCAGATTCTTTACCAGTCTAAAAAACGAGGAATTTCTCGAGCACTATTCAGTTTTCAACTGAGCTTGCCAGCAGTAACATACTTTGTTTCAACATGAACAGCAAGATGTTTGACGTTTGGGATGCTGAAACGTATGGCATGACTTAATATTTTGTGTTTTTTTCATAACAGGACACTACTTCATTTATTTTTATAAAATGTTGTGTTTATTTTACAGTGCCATCGTAGACATGCAAGGGTTCATGAAGGAAAAACGTTTTATTTTCAAAACGTTTACAATTTTATCGGACAGAAGAATGAAAACGTATACGTTCAACCCACCAACCAGTATGTTTGCGTTGTCAGCAAATGATGCACGCACAGCTTTATGGTTAACAGAGCATCACCAGGGATCGAGTTGGTCGTCAGATGAACATTTAAATTATAATCGTTTATGGCATATAATCAACGATGAATTGAAGGCAAAAAAGTGATATATTTGAAAGGTTTGCAAAAAATAAGCTGGATACTACCCTATATAGTGGATAAGAAAGAAGAAAATTATTGATGTAACGGGATATCAGTGTCCTAAATTGAGCGTGTGTGTCAAGGAACTCATGAACGAGTGTACAAAAAGCAAACTTTTCGATATTGTCTTTGGTAAACGTGTGACGAAATTGGAGATGAGTGAGAAAAATGTTTTAGCACCCTATGTGTGGATGACAGAACAAAAGAAAAAATGTACAGTGGTGAAAGACGAGGAGGATTGGCGTGTGCACAAAAATAGAACAAGCCATTGGTATACACCACCCTGTGGGGACGAGGAGGAGGACGAGGATTGGCGCACACCAAAAGAAATAGAAGCAGCACGTGGTTTAATCCTGGTCCCGGACAACCACTGCGTGCGTGGGCACCGCGAGATGGCATGTCGACACCACACTATTGGAAATGAAAATGTATGTTCTTTTTTTAAATGTATGTTTGAGTGAATAAATACTTTATACTTAAAAAAATATTATTTCCATCCTCATTGGGGGGTGGAGAGTAGGATGCAAAAAAGAGAGAACAGAAGATGTTCTTCCAACTTTATTGATTTAAAAAAAATTGTTTCGATGGATGCAAGAATTGTGTTTTGCATCAAAACCCAACCATTTCACATAGCACATGGGACCCTTTCGACGCACGACATTTTCCACTAGAAAATCTTTTGGGAATCGCGTCAGCTGGAGTTCTTCGTGATAAAATCGACCGGCAATAGCATCTCCATTACCATCTTCGAGGGAATAGGTGAGAGGATTTGTGAGATGAATCTTGACAATGGTTCTGTTGTTCAAGAGGGTTCATAGCCTTTCTGAAAATGATGTTTGTATTTACTGATGCGTACACGATCGTCCAGACGAAACGTACGGCGTCGCACGTCGAGATGCTTGACACGTGCATAGACTGTGTTCATGAGATGATTATCTGTAACATCTTTTGGTCGCATGCGTGTCGTGCGATGGCGTGTCGCATTATACTCGCACAGAAGCAGAGGTAGCAGCGTCGTACAACAGTGGGAGTCGCCGCAGAGAAACGTCGCCACATACGCTATTTCAGAGTACGATTAAAGTGTTCCACGACACACGCTTTCATGGTGGAATAGGTGGAGTAATGATGGATGTGTTTTTCCTTCAACCATATTTGGAAAACAGCATTGTAGAATGCACTTTCGTTGTCTGTCTGTAGGAATGTGGGGTGGCGTTGTGATGTGTTAAGGAGTTGTGTAAAAGTCTTCTTGATAGCCTCTCCTCTCTAATTTTACAAAGGTTCAGTCCAGGCGTATTTCGAGTAGACATCGATGATTGTCAAAATATAGCGCATCCCTTTATTTTGCTTTGCATACTCTTGCATATCCACCAAATCAGCCTGCCAGAGATCGTCTAATCCATGTGTGATCATGTGATGGCTACGAAAGCGTTTACGTGCCGGAGCATGGAGTTCTCTCGCAATGTCGTAACGCACGTTTTTTTCCTCCTGCTTTCCTCGCTCTCATTCTATCAGTCCTGCGTCACGGAGTTCGTTTTCTATTGCAAGAATTTCACCGCTATGTCCACGATGTCCCGCTGCTTGAGAGGAGCGTAAAAGACGTAAACGTGCGACAAGTGTATTGGGATCAAGCCAATAGGTGTATCGTGGCGATGTCACAAAACAAATGCCCCTACCTTTCTTCTTCTTCGATGCTAATGTCTTCGCACGAGTAACACGACTCGGCTACGTCATGGGGGGAGTGTTTGATTTGAAGAGGGACTTGATGATTTTATACTTTTGAGAATTCGTAAAGTACATACGCGATCCGGTATTGTATTTCTTTTTACGCGGACTCGTTTCCTCTAAAAGATGTTTATAGTGAATCTTATCCGACGCCGTCACCTCTTGCATATCGGGTGTTCGCGAAAAGATGAGTTGTAAAAGACCCGGTGTCGGGGTATCCTCATCCACTCTGAATGTTCCATCTTCATTGAGATGCATACGTGCATTTCCAAGATACATCTCATCATCCACAATATAGGGACCGTAGGTCGTATCTGTTATAACTTGTATCAGATTCCACCATGCGGCATAGAACGGGGAGTTTCTAGAAATAAGATCAATCGTCTCCTCTCCACCACCACAACCATCTTCTTCCTCCTCGTTTTTCAAGAAACGCTCCATCATGGATGCTGGTTTTTGTTGTAGAGGGGAGTTGAAGGAAAGCGTGACATCTGGATCACGTTCTTCTTCTTTGTCTCTCCTCATGTCCATCGGTTTTTTCACGGGTTCTTTCACATAGATATCCAACATTCTACTACGATCCGATTCCATCGTCTGGTGTGCATTAATTTTCATACGAATGATATCACGTACAGGTGCAATGTCCTCTTGTAGGCGGGAGGCAGGGGAATTGGGGAGGAGGAGGACAGATGGTTCTGTTTTTTTGTTTTTTATCCTTCTGATTTTTTCGGCTTGATAGCGTCATCGAGTTTTTTGTGAATGTCTTGTATATCGCGAGTCAAGGCTTTCCACGTAGCAGCAGGAACCAGATTCCCTCCACGTCTCTTCTTCTTTACAATCACTCTCTTTTGCCCTCCTCCTAATTTTGCTTTCGCCTTCATGATTGCGGTGACACCTAATGCCGCAGCACGTTCCCCGAGACTCGCGTCGTTGACCCTGACACGTTCCCACGCACGTCTCGCGAGCTTCTCGTCCGCCTTTTACCGTTCTACGCCGCCCTTGTTATGATGATAGGCGATATCGTGAACGCGACACGCACGATCGAGAGCGTTCACACCTCAATCTCCTCGTGCTAAACGATGCATCAATCGCGTTCCCGGTCCACAAAGTTGATAGACCGGAATATGGATTTCAAAGGGGAGTGCATTGATACCGCGATTGATCAATCCACCGAGCATACCACGCCCACTCTTGCGTACTGTTCGACGCATGGAAAGCGTCGTTTCACATCTCTTCACACAGCTCATGGTGTTGCAACGCTGTCGCGGGGAATCCCCGCATCATGCTTTATATAAGAGAAAGCGATCGAATCCCCTTCGATAGCGCCCGTCTTGCATGGTTCGTGTTTTATCGATGACGAGACATGTGTAGGGTTGACACCAAACCTCGGAGCACAACCGTTTAAAATCACGAAACGAGGAAAAGTCTGTGCCGACGTGCTCTCTGTAAATGAAATTGAGATTGTTATCGTCTTGTCGAAAAGCAATGATCGGGTTGGCATTATCACGGATAAGTTGTTTTGGGATTTTCGTGTACGTTTGACACAAGTACAGGACATCATTGTCTCTGTGGCGTCCCGCAGCAAAGTAGTCTTTAATACGATCCTGTTGCTGCGTCGCGATATCATCACACACGAGGACACTCTGGGGGATGGCTTGCGCTGGTGGAATCACCGCCTGATGCTGCGAAAACACATCCAATCCACAGAGTCCGTCTGTGACTTGTTTTAGATACAAGGGCTGAACACACGTCGTGGTGTACAGATAAATATGTCGAAATTTGAGACCGTTTTGCGACGTTAAGAGTGGAGAAGTACATTTGTTTTTCCGCAGCCGGATGGACCGACCAAGAGAGCACGTACATTGTCAGGTGAAAGTGGTCTGTTGCGCCCATCCTTCTTTTCCGTCTCCAAGAGTTGGATGACGTTGGGAATGGGAAGTATGGATGATTGATCTACTACCTCCATCCTAAGAGGACTAATGGAGGTGAGGGGCATGCCTCTTCATAAATAGACCCATCCACTTGTGGGAGGGATGAGTACGCAACAGATCCTTAATCGTCATGGATCTCTTTGGACGCAATCTGATCGTCACCCTAAAACGACGAGGAGGTCATTATTACTTGGCCAACAAACGTCTCACAGGTCTCGCGGAGCCGAAAGATGCGAATGATGGCGTGACAAAAATTTACGTACATGATTTAATACAAAAGTGTTTGGACGAGTGATTAGAGGATGTGGATAGGAGAATCCATCGCAAAGAGGAGAAGAGAGAGGAAGAGATTAAGAAAAAGTTGGATGAACTCTATGGACGTTTAGTCAAATGCGAATTTCAATTTAATTATTTCACGGTACATCAATATACACATGTTTTTACGTCTTCCACAGTTCGATTTCCCTCACTCCCTGATGATATGTGGTCGCTCAATGCTGGATGGAATGCCTATCCATCACCGTACAGCGGACAATGGCATGTTTTCCGTTATACGCCTCAGGATGGTGTGATGCTCGTGGTCGCGGTTGGATCCAATAAATCAATGTCACCTAATACAGAACTAGGAGCACTTACCTCAAACATAAATGTGACTGCGGGAAGACTATACGGTTTCAAAAAAATTGGTTCAGGCGGTACGAAAAAACGAAAGGATTATGCTTTATATATTGAAATGGAATACAGTGTAGCACATCCGGAGTGGATGCAGCAGCAACAACAAAGCCTTCGTCCACCACCCACACTATCCCATCCACTCTCGGTTGACCCCTTCTTTCCCCCTTCTACCACCTGTCTTTAAATAGAGAGACATAGCATACACATGGTACAGTTCTCTCATAATGTCACGACGTCAACATTATCGTAAGAAGAAGAAGAAAGAGAAGAGACAGCTTCCGTTAGCGAAGCGTGTAGGCGGATTTCTCCCGCTGCTACCCCTCATCGCCGGCTTAGGTGCATTGGGATCATTAGCGGGAGGTGTTTCAGCCATCGCCAACATAGTGGGTAATGCCAAGACGAATCAACGTAAAATGGAGGAGATGATACGTCATAACAAAGCCATGGAAGGGAAGGGATTGTGAAGACGATGGCGGAAAGGTAAAGGATGCGGAAAGAAGAAGAGGAGGAGAAGACAACATAGGATGGCAAGAAACCTCTTTTGAAGGGGATTCCACAGCGAAGTATGACCCATGAAGAAATGATTGGCCATGCTCGTGCACTGCGGATCCCCGACTTTAGAGGTGTCTTTATGCAAAATACAGTACCACAACGCAAGAAAAGATGTGAATCGGGCGTGATCAATTTGGATGACAGTTCGGGACACGGCACTCATTTTGTGGCGTACACGATACATCTCTCTCACATCTGCTACTTTGATTCCTTCGGATTACCCCCTCCACCCGAGTTTCACAGCTATGCGGGACAGCAACATCCTATGAGGTACAATCGAACGCGG
Organism: Laupala kohalensis; assembly: GCA_002313205.1. Classification (NCBI taxonomy): domain Eukaryota; kingdom Metazoa; phylum Arthropoda; class Insecta; order Orthoptera; family Trigonidiidae; genus Laupala; species Laupala kohalensis. The sequence goes on from NNCF01127382.1 coordinate 460,062, forward strand.
GTGCAAGATTTCAATACTGAAAATTGTGGACGTCTCTGTCTTCAGTTCCTATATTACGATTGGAATAAGGGAAAATGTCGAAGATCGAAGAGATGAGTCGGATGCTCACCATCACAGGCACGGCTCCCGTGCTCACCGTGCACTACACCCCACCCATCACCTTAGAGAGCAACTACGAACTCTCGTTCCTCAGTCTCCAGACATCGAATACGGTGTGTAACGTGCTCGACAGCTGCAATCGATTAGGGTATGGAGTCTCCGGAGAGACACTTGTCCACATCCTCACCATCCCAGTCGGCACGTATACCATCGATGATATTGAACACTATCTCATCACCTTTTTCCGCCAACAAATCCCCGATAAAAATCACGTGTTTGAGTTTCAAGCGGATACAACCACACACAAGTGTCACGTGACAACATTGCTTCCTCTCTACTTTAACGAGCAACATCCCATCGGACCTCTCCTCGGATTCCATGTCCTTCCACATGATGGGAACGTTCTGGATGAGGGCGACCTAAGCGAGACGAAGGTTGGATCCATAGAGCATTATCACTCGCACAGTGAGGTGCAATTGACAAAAGATTTCGCCATCTTTGTCAATTGTAATATTATTGAGAGTGGCTATATTAATAGTCGTAAAGCACACACACTGCATCAATTTCACATCGAGAACCCTCCCGGTGCTATCGTGGAAGAAATACCCTACGACACCGTGTCACAACACGCTACATCGATACGATACAATTTCGTTTGGAGAACAGCGAGGGAAAGCTCACACGTTTTCGAGACGGTACATCTGTCTCTGCTGTCTGCTCCTCAGCCCTAAACCATGTATAAAATGAAACCACTACCCCGTCGTCGGCACACTGTACTGTGTACATCCATCGCCTTGACATCTGCAAGCAGACGTATCTTGAAAGCATTAGGCTATCCTCTTTATCATGAAACGAGCAAGAAGAAAAAGAACACAAAGGGATCGGAATGTACAGCTATCCGACGCGTGTCTTCTCATCGAAAACGTTCCCTCCATACGCAACACAACACATATCGTGGGAAATGAGGTGCATACCTATACACCGTACACGACAGGCTACAATCACAACGATGAAATTCGTATCAACGTAAATAACAAGAATGCAACTTATCTCTCGTCGGAGAGTGTGCTCGTGATCGAGGGAAAAGCTGTGAAAAAAGCAGATCCTGCAGCGCGAACACCCGCCTCCTTTCATGAGAACGGATTTGCTTTTCTCTTCTCTGAAATTCGCTATGAAATGAATGGGACACAGATCAATTGTACACGTCTCCCGGGCATAGCCACCACCATCAAAAACGTGCTCTGGCTCTCTACGGAAGAATGGCGACAATTTCACCATGCAGCGTGGAGTGAAAAGGAAAATCGTGGAGAGGAACTGAAGACTTGGTGAAAGCCGACGGAACATTCGTGGCCTGGATTCCTCTTAAACTATGGTTGGGGTTCTGTGAAGATCACAGCAATATCATCTTCGGTGTCTCCCACGAACTCGTCTTGGTACGTTCACGCACAGATAATGATTGTCTCTACGATGCAAACGCGACAGCGACCCCGAGCGTCATTCAAATTGATCGCATCAGCTGACGTTTACCTATCATAAAAGTGGATCCCAATATGCAACTCTATCTGACGGGTATCGTTCAGCGAGAAAAGGAAATTCCCATTCGCTTCAATCGATGGGAACTCCACGAACTCCATCACGTCAATCAAACGACTAAAAATATATGGGCAGTGAAGACGTCGGTGAAAGAGCTGCCTCTCTACATCATTTTCACATTGCAAACGGACAAACGGGATGATTTAAAGAAAAATGCGTGTGAATTCGATTGTGCTACTTTGAGAACGACAAAGTTATACTTGAATGACACATGTCTTCCCTACAACGATATTCGCTTCAGTTGGCCCACGAATACGACCGATGATGCGGGATTACTCAACCAACTCACCCCGGAAACATTTCACATGTTTAAAAATTTTGAATGAGGCTGTTACCATAGAGAACCCCTCAACGCGATCACATTCCGGGGGTATATGACAATGTATCCTTTCATTGTGTTAGACTGCACACAGATTGAACAACCCACCATTCAATCGATGGTAGATATTAAAATTGATTTTGAAACGAGAGATAATATTCCTACGAAAACATCAGCGTATTGCCTTCTGCTATATCCCTGCTCCTACAGCTACAGGCCTGTGACAGGACTTGTAACAAAGTATAACTAAGATGAAACATTGTATGCAGCGTTAGTTGATGGGTTATCGCGCAAGCAGAAGCATCATGGCGCTGAGAAACGTTGAAGAAGAGGTGGAGGAGGAAGGTGAGAAAGCAGAAGACTCGAGTTCTACTACTACTTCGCCGCCGCCACTACGCAAACGACGAAGACCGAATGAAGAAGAAAGCGAAGCAGTGTGTACGCTATGCGTGAAGAAGAAGAAATCTGTAAAGAAACACAAAAATTGTTTGACAAAAACGCGAAAGGGAAGAAATGTTATACCCCCNCTGCAGCGGAATGGTTTATGCACGGTGTGAAACTCGCTATTCTTCAATGCATTCATCCTACAGAAGAAAAGTATACGAGCAATCATAACATGTAGTATTCAATTTTTAAAAAAATATATAATTCTTTTACAAATTACTTTTTTTTAAATGTTTCATTCATAACCCCACCATTTCCTATGAGCAGTGAGGGAGAGAGAGAAAACGGGAGATTAATAAAGGAGAGAGAGAGATTTTTTGAAACAAATAATTTTTTATTCATAAAACTTCATCCGAAGAACAATACTATTTTTTTGGTTCATATAGTGTATACATTTTTTTTTAAACAAAAGAACTTACAAGTTAAAGCGTTGTTGTTCTTCTGACATCGTCTTCAAAGAGGATATTGATTTCCCCATTTCCCAACGCTGTAATCATCGGTCGCATGGAGAGAAAAGCTTCAATATCCTCTTGATGTGTACTCATGCAATCGGCGAATCTATAAACAATAAGAAGAAAAGAAAAATGTAAAAAACCAACACTAACCCGCTTATTATTGTTCATAAAAAACAACACTAATAAAACTTACTTGCGAGGTAGAAAAAACTTTTCATGCGTTGTTTCCAAATGTACGCACATGTTGCCAAATTTGTTTTTCAAGAGCTTTCTTTTAACGGATAAAATTTTTCGTCTTTCTTGAAATCTTTGACATTCTTCAATGGCGACTGATTCTTTTCCAAGATGTCTTTTTTCTGTAATACAACACCATCGTTAAAAAAACCATTTCATTGCATATAGTACAGAATTATTGATTATATAAATAAATATTAATTATAAAACATGAATAATAATAATTTAACAAGGATGCGTTTTTTTAAATAATAGTAATAACAATTCACCAACTTACATCTGATTTCTCCTCTCGTTGCTTCTTCTCCTTTTCGTTTTCATGACTTCTCGCACAAAATAAATATTGTCATCAAACATGAGTGGAATATTTTCCTTATTCCAATTTTCTTTCACCTCTTTCACTTCTTTCAAACTTTCCTCCAATTTCGTATGATTTCTTCTATTCTCAGCCTCCTTCTTACTCTCCTGAATAGTGTCACTAGAAAAAAAAATATTTAAAAACATTATATATGAATGAATATATTCATGAATATATACATTATATATGAATATAAATTATTACATATTAATCTTTCTTTTCAAATTATTNGCGTTTGTGTATAAAGTCAGCGACCATTCCATGTTATTATGAGGCGTGTCGTACAGTGAGCAGCCATTATGGCAACCGCGTTATCGCGTGTCGCACCGCCGCCCCGGAAGTTAGAGGAGATATGGGCTTTCGCTTGCCTTTGGTTACACACAAGATCTCTACGCCTCCTTCTCCAACTTTACAAACCGTCACTCCTCCTACAAAATGGTGATTGGATCGGTAGACACTTATTAATTAATATGAATATGTAATAATTTATATGAATATATATTAATGAATATGTATATCGGTTAATAATTTATATGAATATAAATTATTAATATTCATTATAAGTGTCAATATATAATAATTTATATTCATATATAATGTATATATTAATTAATATATTCATATAAATCTTTCTATTCAACTCGAAAGATTTATATGTAATATACATATTCATATAAATTATTACATATAAATCTTTCAACTTATTCAACTCGAAAGATTTATATGAATATGTATATTATAATAAATATGTAATAATTTATATGAATATTTATTATACATATTCATATAAATTATTACATATAAATCTATCGAGTTGAATAAGTTGAAAAAAAAGATATATATGAATATATATTTATTCATATAAATTATTACATATTTATATACATATTCATTATAATATACATATTAATATGTACATTATATATTAATTAATATAAATTATTACTGAGTTTCAATCACCATTTTGTAAGTGTTTTAAAGGAGTGGCAAAATGTGTGTGTCGAAAGAGGTTGGATCTGTTCTACGGAATGTAAGATGTAAGATATACCCATCCTACATACTAGGAGAAGTGACACATACACATCTTCTTCACTCGACTTCTTCCCCAGATAAATGCTCACGCCCCATCAACCAGCTCGCACGCACAAAGTAGTTGATGATACAGGGACACCGTTTCTATACTGTTCCTGTGCACCACAAATGCACGTATTCGTATTCTACACGAATAGTAAAGCATTCGCCATCGCGTGTTTATTTACTGAACACAGCCTTCTGCACACAAGAATCTCGAGCCATGACATTTACATGGCCGGAAAATTTCCAAAGCACCTCCAAAGTGTGCAGAAGACTGTGTTCAGCAAATAAACACGCGATGGCGAATGCTTTACTATTCGTGTAGAATACGAATACGTGCATTTGTGGTGCACAGGAACAGTATAGAAACGGTGTCCCTGTATCATCAACTACTTTGTGCGTGCGAGCTGGTTGATGGGGCGTGAGCATTTATCTGGGGGAGAAGTCGAGTGAAGAAGATGTGTATGTGTCACTTCTCCTAGTATGTAGGATGGGTATATCTTACATCTTACATCACATCCCTCGTTCAAAAAAAAATTAAACCCTTTAATTTTCATAAATTAGCGGGGCAAACTAAAAAGAACGTTGCTCGAGGAAGTTCCTCCTGAAAACGCGTCTCGGGGAAAAAATAACCCTGCCTTTTGGATATTTAACATTTGGATATCCGCGAGAACATTATCCAATTAGGATATTTTTGGGGAAAAAACTGCCCGAGACGCCGCCCTTCGTTTCCTGGTTGGTTGATGTGGACGTGGTCCAAAGTGGGAGTTGTATTTATTTGTTATCTTCGTGGGATTATCCGAAGATGCTGATGCTAGCAGAATATGCTGGGCCTAGGAGGAGATGCTGGGAGCGTTGGATGCTGGGACCAAGATGCGTTGGGCCAGGAGATGAAGATGCTGGCGATGTGTGCCAGGGTGCGCTGGACCGGGAGATGAGGATGCTGGCGATGTGTGCCAGGGTGCGCTGGACCGGAAGATGAGGATGCTGGCGATGTGTCCCAGGGTGCGCTGGACCGGAAGGTGAGGATGTGCATCTTGTCGCAGGATTCTGTTCGTCTCGTCGACGGTTTTTTTGGGAAGAGAATATTTCGGTGTTAGTTGTGCATTTACGAGTGGTCGCCGCACCGGGAAATTAGAGAAGTTGGAAATGAATATGTTTCGACTCCAATAATTATGCTTGCTTCAACTCAAATTCACTCTTCCATTTTGGATAATCGTGCGGGTGACACGATTTTTCAGTCATGGTTCAGGTCAATTCTGTTGACACATTCATATTTACGAGGGTTTTACAGAGGTTTTATCCACTATTACTGGTCTGTAGTTTCATAGCATTTGGTTCATGATGTGCGTAATGACTTGAACATCCACCATCCTTTGATAGTCAGACAGTACTTATTTACAGCTGGTTTCTCAGGAGGAATAGTTTTTGTTTTTTTACGTCTTTACATACAAGAATCGCCATGTGTCATAAAAATATTTTCCACATTTAACGTTTTTAAAGTTAGGTTGTGGTGGTTTCAATGCGCGCGCGTTACATATACAATATCATGATATTGTGAACCAATGTGACCTGTTAACCAGTGGTGAATTGTCGAACTCTGGAGGGCAGGTCAGTAATCTGGTAGAAGAAAAGAAGAAAATATTAGTTATTGCACATGTTAACCGTGAATGCTGTTGGTGTCTCCTCCTTTTTGTCAGGAGAATTCTGCATTCGGTTAGCGCGCTTGTTATTATTCGCATTTATGTTGCGCTGTATAGGCAGAAGAATGCGGGTTTGTTATTTATGCGGACGTTGTGCTTGTGGAGGAGCGAAGCGAGATTCTTGAAGAAGTGGTCCTTGTCGTGGATGGGCTCTGAGGACTGTACTACGTTGGGTTGAGCTGCGTTCTGCTTTTGTGGTTTAGCGATAGGAATAGCTTGTTGCTTTGTCGAAGTCGAAAGTGTGGTCGAGCGAAGTCGAGAGTGAGTTTTGCGACTTGTTGAAACCATGTGTTCTTCATTGAGTATCTTCGAAGTCGTTTTTGATGGTTTTGGTTTTGATGCGCTTCTGCTGATGGTTTTGATCGAATTGCATGTAGGTGTATCGGTCGATTTCTTCAGTATCGAATTTGGAGGTGTAGGCGGCTGCCGTGCGTCGTTTGTTTCAGACGGTAAGACGGTTGGTGTCCGTGTCTGATTAGCAGTGTGGGAGACGTTTGGAATATCGCAGTGGGCCTTGACGACGGAATTGTTTACATTTCTGTTGTATGTACATATTGTCATGCAATGTCTGGCTGCTAAGCCGAATTTAGAGTGAAACCAGCATATTTTGTTGGACGTCGTCTTTCGTGGATGGAGAGACGGGATCTTTCTGGTGATGCTGGCGGCAGTGGCGCGTTTGAATTTGAAACTGCAAGGAGCTGTACAGCGTTTTGCGTAGTTTCCAAATGTGGTGTGAAACCAACAAATGTCTGATCGTAAATCAGATCGTGGACTGAATTCGTGTGTATTTCGTCGGGATAGCGTCGTCTTTAATTCCGCAATTTCCTTGGTGAGGGCGTCCAAGGTTTGGAGTATGTATTGAAGCACTGGATCTCCGGAAGTTGGCGTGTTTACCTTAGTGGCTGTGGCAGCTTCTACGACGGTTCTGGCTACCTCGTCAAGAGTACTCGTGTGCGAAACGACAGGGGCAGCTGCGACAGATTCAATGGTGATTTCTGCGTCGAGAGTGCTTGAAGTATCAGTGGTTTCAGCAGTCTTGTTCGGAGGGACGTGGATAGCGTCTGCTGTGTTTGAAGTGGGGAGAATCGCGTGAATTCTGTCAGCGAGGTCTGCTTGTTCAAGCAGACTGTACTTATTGTATGTCGATGTCAGTATTTCTCTAATGGCGAGTGGTAGAACGTTGAGCCAAATTTTTGCTAAGGAAGTGTCGTCTTGCAGTTGAGTTCCGACAAGAGTTGAATTCTGAAGGCGACGAAGGAATTCGGATGGCGTGCTATTGCCAATAGTCTCCGTAGATGGAACGTTGTTGGTTGAAGTTTGCAAGTTCGTATATCGGTCGATTAAGAATTGTTTAAGACGATTGTACGAGTCGTGGTCGTCTGGCGTCAGAAATTCTGGAGTAATAGCATCGATCACGTATTGCAAACTTGGGATAATTGTTACATACTTTGTGAATGGGGAACTAATTCCTCGCACATTGAATTGTGCCTCTGCGTGTGCGAACCACCTTTTCGGATTGTCCTGCCAAAAATGAGGAAGGTGTTTTCTCAAAGTCGAGTCTGGTGAAAAAGTGGTGGAAAGTTGCGTGTTTTCGGTAGACATAGTGGCGTAGTAGTAAGTTAACTTGTTTGAATTAAAACTGATGGTTAGCTACTGAGCGAAGCAGAACTATGTTACGTAAAGAAAACTAACTGAAATGAAGATTGGATTAACAAGACATGTAATATGCGTTAAAACAAGACATGTGATATATGTTAAAAGTAAAACATTGAATACAGTGAACGCGAAAAATTTTAGTTTAGGAATTTGATTCCAATTGAGTAAAAATTTTTTCGCGAAGTCACGTCTTAGGCAGCACAATTCAATTAGCACTATGGTGAGTGAACTATGGCCAAGAATGTTGCATTAGGGTCACCAGTTGATTATATGAATCAACAAATCGTATTTTTTGGAATCAGAAGCAATAGCGTGAAGATCACGTGCGGGAGTCGACAGCTTATTTATGTTGGTAGGGGAAGATGTAGTATCGACTCATATGGATAGAATCTCCCTCGCTCACCAACATAAATAACGGTTTGAAATGCAGGTTTGTTTGAATAAGATTTTATATCTTACGTAAACCTGTTTTGAAGTTGAAGACGTGACGCCAGACGACTGAGTGTAAAATTGTGAGTTCTCCGTGAACTGCGTATCTCACATATATCGTGGAGACGTGGCGTTCGTGATGGCGGTCCAGTATTCTTCTGCTCGCAGATACTGGATGTGGAGAACCTTGGCGTCGTGTCTTGTATTGGACTCTGAATCCGTGGGCGCCGAGTCCTGAGGGTTGAATCTTCTCAGTTGGTGGCGCAGCCGAGGTCGGGTTTCAGAATGTGCTTTCTTGAAGGAGTAGGATTCTGGTAGCGGAGCGCGGCTCACGTTCAGCGTTTCGTACTTTCTTCGGAATTATTCGTATATGCGTCCCGAGTCGTGGAAGTGCATATTATTGAATGTAGTGGCCAGTATGTGGCTTGGAATTCAACTTAGGATTCCGAATAGTGAAATCTGACTTTGAATATCTCGGAGCAGAATATTGCGTGTGCTCAGCGAGACGAAGTGCAGTCGAATATATACTGGGTTCAGCTTGGAACGTTTTGTAGGCCAGATTTCACTTGTAGCGTCTCAGTGCGAGTGCCTCGATGTGAACTCTACGAAACTTGGCGTGATTGTAGTTATTAGGTTGCCAAGTTCTCGAGTTCTAAAAGAAGACATTTGAGCATCTAGGCCATACCAAAGGAAGTATAAAATGATAGGCGAAAAGCTCATATCTCACCGGAGGAGACCGGCCCGCCTGCAACGCGCCATGGCCAATAGCCTGTATACGCAAAAACACTGCCTAGCGAGCGGTGCGTGAAGTACAAAAGATTTGTCTATGAAAGACAAAGATGAGGGTATACTATAATTTTAGAAGTGATAAAAAATAATTTCATCTCTCAAACCCTTTCCTTCACACCACTGAACATTCTTTTTTACTTCAAAAACATTTATTTCCCTTCATAACACTGTCTCGAAAAAGAAAAAAATAGTCTTCAAGAATGAAAAAAAGTTTTTACTTACATGTAAGCCTGTGCCATGTTGCCTTGCAGAGACGTATACTGCTTGAAGACTGATGCTGTACTAAATGTATGTTCTCAGCATGAAGTACGACATATATATATATAGACTATTCCTTAACGCCCTACCACTTGGAAAGAGACGTGTGTGTGCACCTATCAAAAATAGGATTCTGGTCATTTGCGATACTGCGCCGAAAAGAAGCATGAATTTTAATGCGTATTCCATAATTGCGACGCACCTCGATTATGCACACGTGCTATTATTTCTTTTCCCCATAACGAGTGAAGGTTACACACGGGAAACTCCCTTTCTCATAATTAGCGACGCACCTTTAATGATGTTGGTCACACACTTCCTTCGCATAATTGCCTTTCATGCGCGTGTGTGTTGAAGCACATGTGCTATTTCTTTTCCCCATAACGCTAGTTATACACAGGAAAGTGAAAAACTTTAACATCATTGGCGGTCACGGAAACTCCCTTTTCTCATAATTGGCGACGCACCTTTAATGATGTTGGTTATATATTTCCTTTGCATAATTAAGACGCACTTTTAAAGATGTCGGTTTCACTTCCTTTCCGTAATTGACGAGGCTAGTTATGCACAGGAACATGAAATGATATACTTTAATTTCGGGTAATGAAGTAAGTAATTGATAATTTACATTGCATGTGTGTGTGTGAAATCGATATAAGACATGCTTACACCACATTCAGCTTCATTTGCTGGAAAGTTGTTGTAAGCATGAAGCATGAAGTTGTTGTAAGCATGATTTCTCTGAAGAGAAATAAATTTATTTTGAAGAAAACCTTCAAACGATGGCGTCTTCGCGCGGTAAGTATTTCTGTTTTGTACACCATATACATTTCTTTTATAAACAACATATAACTTTTCTTTACAAACAACTATGAACATTGTTTTAGATAATGTTCCCACAGACGATGGGATCAATCCGACGTTGGTTGAAACTATTGGTAAGTGTTTTTTTTAATGCATTTTGCACATTTTTTCTCTTCTTCTTTCTACACAACTCTTTAAGTTGTTTTTTTTAATTCATGTTTCTTTGCTATAGATTTACTACCACCGCTGGCAGCACCTGCCTCCGCGGTGCCCGTCCATGAAGGTATGCAAAAAATAAATATGTATTGTATGTTAGGTATGAAGCGATGTTATTCACTCATTTATTTGTAGATGATGTTCTGCCGCCGCACCCTCCCCAAAACGAGGAGGAGTATATTTTCATTGGTAAGTTTATTTTGTTCTTTTTCCGTAAAATTCTATATACATTATTATTATTATTTTCATTCAAAACTAAACTATTTTTATTTAATTTTTGTCTCTAGACATTGATTTACACGTACGCGTGCGACGGGAAATTGGTGCGTTGCTTTTTTTAAATTCTTTTATCGAATGTTTCAATTTTATTCATGTTCTGTTCTAAAAACATTTCTTTTTTTTTAGATCGAACCCGAATGATAACTTCGACGATGAGTGCAGTAGCGGCTGCCGTAGGAGCAGCAGCCGCAACAAATGCGGGATTTGGTGAGACACTCTCATTTGTTTTTAAAAAACTATATAATTTTTTTAAATAGGAGACTCTATTTCATGTATTATTTTCTTTTTTTTTACAGAACCACTACCAACACCCGACAACCCCCCCCCCTGCAGCGCCAATGGACGCAGGTGTATTGATTCTACTTTTCTACTTGGCTGCGACTGAGAGGCACGGTGTGACTATTTATTTTTCTTCTTTATTGATATAGGAAGTTGTTTGTTTGCTTTTGTATACTCATACTCTGTTCTTTATTTTCTGTAGCATTTTTCCCACCGCCACCGCCGCCCGCCCCAATCCCCGTTCTGGCAGGTGAGTTTCTCTCTCTCTTTTTTTTCCATCATCTCTCTTATTAACCATTTCACTTGTTTCCATTTTTTTTAATTAAAAAAATTATTTTTTTAGGAGCCCGAGAAACCTTTTTTGCGGAGTACGCGTTGCGTACAATTTTAAAGGGTATGAAAAAAATTCATTTATTTCTTTCTTTTCCTATTTTCACGTGCATGACAAGCAACATTCCCTTTTCTTTATAGATTTATACACGCTCGAGATCGGGTTCTTGCCAGATCGGCTATACACTATGACAGAGGACGAAAAAAAGAGGGAGGACGAGGCGTTGGTGGGGCCGATGATGTTAGAAGGTGTGTATTCTTTTTTGCTAAAGAATGCATTTCATGTATAAAACATTGTGTTGTCTAAAAATTAATTCATTTTTTTTTATATTTTTCAGAAGATAAATAGCTGGACGAAACCTCTTATGGGTGGCAGGTGGAGGACGAGGTAAGCCGGAGGCCAGCATGGTAGAAAACACCTGTGCTTGCGTGGTCAGAACGTTCCACGACGTTTCAGAAACGTATCACACGTGGGTGTATTATAAACAGTGCACATATACAAGATCCATTGGTGTTTTTAGAGCAGTGTAGAGTACCGTTTGTGAGGGCAGTGCGTCAGTTACAAAAGAATACACCTTACAAAGTGCCCGCGTGTTTAGAATGTGAATTTATGATTGAGATACCGAGTGCAGATGAACGTTTTCAACTTTCCAAAATTTTCCTCTCCACCCCAGCCAGTGTGATGCATTCTTTTTGTAGTGATGCGTTCACTATCGTTGATCCACTTCATTCTCGTTTTGATGATTTTAGCGATAGGGATTCTGGAAAAGCTTTAAGACGTATCATGGGCCTTCATCTCGATTTTCTCTGTATTGATCATGTAGGTTCTCACTATGTCGTTTTACCTCCACCTTTTTATAATGCAAAGAAAGGTATTGTTAACGTGAAAAATAACTATCACTCTTGTTTTATGTGGTCCATTGCGGCGATGTTGTGTCATCGCACACGCTCTCCCATTAAAAATTGTATTCGCTCTTCACATTATGAAGCTATGTTTTATACGCTCATGAACACATTGCATTTAAACAACATTTTCTTTCCAATGAAAGTTTGTCAAATAAAACAATTTGAACTTCAAAATCCAGAGTATTCCTGTCACGTCCATCATTAAATATGGTCCACAACACACAAGAAATGGGTCATTGAAGCCATTTATTACACAAAAGACGTAAGACAATTTCATACGAATCTTTTACTCTATAAACAACATTATTGTTGGATAAAGGATACTGGTTTATGTAGGATGTTCCATATTAGAACTCTCTAAATGTTATATGTATCACTTCTATTATACATTTCTTAAACAACACTTCTCAGATATGCAACTCTTATATTTAGATACAGATTCCTATATCTTTTCCACTTCCAAAAATGTATACGATGTTGTGCGTCAGTGTCCTTCCTATTATGACACATCCATGTTTGAACGCGTCAATTGTTTTGATATCGTTCCTTGTAACAAGAAAAAGTTGGGGTTGTTCAAGGATGAGTGTGGTACCGACGAGTTGATTGAAAATGTAGGTCTCCGCCCTAAAATGTATGCCCTTCAGACACTCTCCCACATGACCACATGTAAAGCGAAAGGGATTAAACGAAGCGTTGTTCAACACTATAAATTGCAGAATATTTCACACTACAACGCGAATGGATATGCAACATTTTATTCGATCCAAAGCACATCACGTCTATTCTTTTGAACAACAGAAGCGCTCTCTTCAGTGATTCGATGATAAACGTTATTGGGTGGATAGGATAAATAGTTTACCGTGGGGACACTATCGCATTGTAGAGACGTGAACCATGGACGAGGAATGTGTGTATCAGCTGGCCATTCAAATGATTCATTCCTTGTTGGATATGATCGAACATGTCTATCACAACACTCCGGTCACAGACCTGGCATTACAAGCGCATGGCTGTCTCTTGGCATTATTTGAGAGGACGCATGACGTTGCTCTCGCTGAACGTGTTACTGTGATACGCCAAGCACTCTGGACACTCCACCATCCACCGCTAGAAAATCTTCCACCCCCTTATGAGGATGCCTAAACACTTTTACAACTCGTTTTTTTAAATTCTATTACAGTGTTCTGTGTCAGGAGAAGATGAGGAACCCACTCCTCACCAACTGCCTCCACATCATTTGTGTGGAGTGCTTGAAGGAGTGGGTTCTTCGCCATGGAAACTCCACCTGCCCCCTATGCAGGAGCTTCCTAATCGATTCCAAAACATGATATTGTAATCAGTTAAATTATAACGTGTAAATATTTTTGTAAATAGATGTAAATAATGGCTTGAAAAAAAAATTATATGAATATATTTTTTTTAAACAACACTCTCTCTTTTTCCCCCTCCATTCACTTTCAGGATTGCATTCCTCTTATAAAACCATTTACTATTTCAAAAGTTATAGCCTTATTACTACATCATGAACAAAAGTGGAATATCATTTATTTTTTTAGTCTAAAATAACATTGACATCGCACTTTTGGAGCGATACTTCATTTTCTAAAAATCCCATTTTCAAAATTTATAGCGTTTTTCGACATGAAGGATAGCATGATTTCATCACCATGAAGGTATGTATAAACACTGTCTTTTGAAAGCAATTTCTTCTAAAATGACTATTTCAAAAGTTATTTTACGTGGGATAGACTATGCACCCCCACCTTCCTTTGTAAAATGCACCCCCACCCTCCTCTGTCACATGCCTCCTTTTATGACTCTACACCTCACCACATCATCCTGTTTAGTCGTCGTGCTGCATGCCTTCCCTCCACTTCCTGGTGTATTGACACTCTATTTTATACTACAGCCCTCTCTTTTTTTATATTATCCCTCCATTTTTTTCAGGGGTTGTATCCACCCCCCCTCCTCATGACACCTTCAGTCTCTCCCTGCTTCTCTCCTGTTTCGTCGTGCACCACGTCCCCCTCCTGTCGTTTTTTTTTCTTCACCACAACTCTCCTGGGGGGGGGCTGTGTCACCGGATGTGTTCGATGTGACACACCTGTTTGACTAATCGTCACGTGACCGGCTGTGAGGAAAACCCCCTGTGCTCGATGTGACACACCTGTTTGGCGTACCGTCACGTGACCTACTGTTGCGTCATACCGGATGTGCTCGATGTGACACTTCCGGTTCTGACCGCAAACCACAACATCCGGTGATAAGCTCATATCAGCTCTTATCTGTGCTGGATGTGACACAAAACCCCTTCTCCGGCCGGCCAAAGGATTAGTGTCTTAGCTAACACATTCATTCACTAAAAATTAGCAATACGATTATTTTTAATGAAAAATATTTAATACTTATCCCCGGGGAGCTTGAGAACACAATAAAAGCAAGTTGAAATGCGTCTGAATTATTAATATTACAAAAATTCCAAATACTTGTATTATGAGACAAGTGTCTGAAAATGTACAAACCAGAGCGAAAATACCTCAGGAGAGTTTGTCAAATCTACATGGTTAGTGAAAATGTTTTTAAATCAACTCTGATTGAATCGTCAGTTAGATGGAAAAATTAAGTTACCTGGCGAGTAAACTCTGTAACTGCGACCATCTTTCCAATATTTTTCGTGGAACTATTCAAGCCAGTTGTGATGTAATTAATATTTAGTTGTCCACACACACTAATAAATTCACCATTAACACTAAAGTTTCCTCCAATAAACTATGATCAATATTAACACTAGAGGTAATCTTTGAAATACTTTCAAAATTTAAAACAAAAACAAATAAATGTTTCTTGAATACAAACTTTCCTAACACCTTTCAACTTATCAATGCCTTTGAAAATTCTCCAAAAGAACTAATTTTATCCTCTTCCAGCCAAATATTTTGTTCTTCCAGTCTCATGAATTGTTTCAACTTTCTCACTTATTGCGAAGGTGTATTAAATCTTTCTGGCTGTCCCGTAAAGATTCTCTGTGTCAGGACGGGAGCCTCGAACATGGCAAGCCTAATGTCATATATCGACGATGGACGGTTGCAGATGTGCGGGTTTAAATTGAAGAAAAATGTGACACAAGAAATTCATGAAAAGAAGACCGCGGTAATTGACCAAGGTACTGCATGTATGTGGAAAGCGAGGGATCATGCGATAATGATGAATTGTAATGCGTCTTATGTGCTAGTAACTTTGAATATCACTGGCAAAAATAATGTTATGAATAAATGAATCCTAAAATGTAGACTTAAATTAACATTTATAAATTTCTGTATTTTGAATTGAAAATGCAAAATTAATGTTAATGGTAATACGAGTGTTTTCAGTAGATAATTACTCAATTTTTATTCTGTATAGTTTTTTTTTCTTTTCGTAATTTCAAATATGAATAATGTACAATAATTTTTTGTATTCAAAATACTTACAATCACATGCATTACTCTCCCAAAATATTTTCCGTGAAGTAGAATTCTTTTGGAATTAACTTTTTAAGGTATAGGACTAGTTTAAATTGTACATTTTTTCGCATCTTATGACACTAAAGGCAAAAATCGGTTAATATGTAACTTTGTATGTTTTTCTTCATTTTGTATTTACATTATAGTAGTTAAAAGAATCCGTTTAGCATGAGAAAATAAATTGTTTATACATAGATAGCATCGTTCATATCAGATATCTCGATAACCACGGCTTCGACTCTCGTATCTGTCTTGTTCTAGTATTTTTACATCTCACCTACTTCCCACTGTACTTCTAGGGTTTATATCAGTGTCTTACCTCCATAGGAAATTAACTTTTGCTTGAACGGTGTCGGGAGAATGACCATGTCTTCGATTCCAGAAACTATGGATTCGACACTAATAATGAACATTTTCGATAATTTTTAAAAATCATCCCCTTCTTACGCCTCCTCAAGGGATGATATCTTCATGAGGGAATAATGTGAACTTAAACAACATTGTAGACTAATTTTCCTCTTTATTTTGAACATCAAATGGCTTAAATTTTATCAATAATTACTAAAAGAAAGAACCAAGGGATGGAAATTAGGAGATAGGGGTGAGTTCCTGAAATACTATGTATACACCGTTCTTCCTTTTTGTTTAAAGACCAATTATGCAAAATTCCATCCTCTTAATTAAACTGTAGATTTGCATAAAAGATCAATTTCGCTGTCCACTATAGACTTCAAATTTATTCCGCTGCCCACGATTCTTCTATATATAAATGTATATATAGAATATCCTAGACATTCAATCTTAAATTTTGATATTTATTTTTCACATATCTGATATGCATTTAGCAACGCTAAGATCTCCAATTAACTTAAATTTAGTGTATATAATTGTATGTGATAATTTTGTCCAGTTAGAATCCCATTCTATCCCATAGTGCGGTGTTTGTTTTTGGAAGAAATTCTTATTCCTTGGGTGATCCATCTGATACATTCTTAAAAGCTTTCTACCCCTCCTTCTAGGAATTTAACTTTACAACTTCTACCCTAAGATCTGATTGACCATCTTTAATATTTACTCAGGAGCATTACTCGCTAGGCACATGGGTATCAGCCATGTTTTGCAAGAGGTGGAATCGGCTAGGACGTGAGTTCAAATCACGGATCACCGATCGTGGGCAACAACAGAACACAAAATGCACAATCAAAGAATAACATAAATTTAATACATATTCAGTACGTTGGATTCATGAAATCAACTGATTACATAAGCCATTCACCAAACTACTGCATTCCAACATATCGTACTCTACAGTTGAGCTCAACACTACAGGAAGCAAAGATTACTCAATACAGATACTACTGTTACATAAATATATTACTCTACTTTCAGGACCTGAAGGGCAATTACACAATCCGCGCTGAAGGCACGTCTTGCGGAGTGTCGAGCCTTCTCGTCACTCGTTCTAAAATAAATGAATAATAATGGGTGGCCGCCCATGCTCCAGAGTGCACGTCTCCACGTACACTGCTCGTTCCTTCGATCCCCCCTCCCCCCTGCTCGTTTCCAGAGATCTTTGTTGTTTGAATTTTGTCCCCTGGAGGGGGGTACCAATCCCATCAAGTTCTTATAATGTCATGTTTATGACGACACTTTTATGGTTGTTTATTGGTTGATCAAAAGCTCACACCACTAGGGCTTGATGCTCACATTGCTGATCTCACGCCCCTAGGGCGGAGGCGGTAAGCGGAAATGGAGAATCACCTTTCCGCTGCCCAAGATGTTACTGACTGCAGTCGAAGCCATTGTTGGGGCAGCAAAATAAATGAAAGTTTACCACTGTATAAGTGGGACCGTAACACATCTATTGTATTTTTTTGTGTTAATTAACTTGCGTTTTATGAGAAACTTTGAGTTATAATGTTTTAGGAATGTTGAAATAAATACATTGAATTTATCGTCGGTGATTTGGCAATTGTAAAATTCTTTCCAAGTTTCCTCACGCAAGTAATTTGTAAATATGGAAAAATGTATGTCGTTAAACTGTCTAGAAAACTTGTAAAGGGTTTTAAGTGGTTTTAGTTTAACTTGAATAGTTAATACTTTCGCACGAGACGAGAGGGCAGCACGAGAGGAGGCGCCGCTACGAGAGGGCAGTACGCTCGCCCAGCACAGCAAATCCACCTCCTACACTGCTGATGGATCAACACCGCAGACCTCTGTCGCCACTGCTACCGCTGCTAATGCCGCCACAGCCACTGCATCCGGAGAGTCTGATACCGAGGCCACGGTTACCACCACTGAAAATGTTTCGGGGACTGCATACACCTCCTCCGCGGACATTAGCTCGACAGGTCTAGTCACTGGATAACAGATGTTCCTTCGATTAGCAACTATGGACATTTAATAGATAGTAAAGAGAAATACGTCATCTTCGCGGAGTTTCTTAACAGCATATGAATTATAAAGGAAGGATTAAAGACGGTCGTGTGATCACGAGGTATTGATTTAAAGAATTAAAACGAAAAGAAAAATGTCATGGAATGTCCGACGATGAAACCATGGTGTACGTAACATAGAATACGCTTTTATGATTTACTGCAAGAATAGTTCTTTACAGAGTACCACGTGTGCTACTCATAACATCTTGTATTGAATTATTCATGGTATAAATAAATATAAATAAATAGCTACTTCGGGGACAAATGTATGTTCCGTCAGCAGTCAAACTGACAATTACGCGGCCACCTCTACCGCCACAGTCACCACCATTGACATAAGCTTCGCTGTGGTTGACACATCAGTGACAAATGCCAGTCCTGACAAATGTTTATAATTTTTATATTTTTAAAATTATTATATTTTTATAATTTTTATATTTTTAAAATTTTTATATTTTTAAAACTTTTATATTTTTAAAATTTTTATATTTTTAAAACTTTTATATTTTTA